>JAEMBS010000254.1:0-35949 GCA_018467065.1 Ephestia elutella | reverse complement strand
TCCAGGATGGCGATGTGATAGAATTGCACAAGTAAGCGACGTGAGGTCGGGAGGAGTGCCAAAGGTGAGATTTTTTCCTAACGAGATTCATATTGCTATGAAAATACGTAGGTAGTTAGTAAAGAAAAATATCTTATATCTTTGTGAAAAATTTAGTTAAATATGAAAAATGAATATGTAGTTACTTTTACGTACGTTAGAGGCGCTGTTCATTTTCCATATACATTTGACGTGACGTCATGACACTACGTTTACGTTCCCGCAAATATTCGTGCTCACCCCACAGTAGTGTTTTCGTAGTAAAAACTCCATTGTTTGGTTTTAGTTAAGTAACCAAATGAAAAAACATCTGCCACACTTAAAAACCTTTCAGTTAAGTACATATTTGAATAGGAATAGCTTGCTGTCTGTACATTTCCCCCACTTCGCTGACTGGCACAATGTAAGAACAACTCCCTAGTTTAACTTTTAGGTTGCTCATTAATCATTATCGCTTCCAGGCTGTTCTGCTGACAAGTCCCATTGTTGCGAGTTGAGACTTGTTACAGTTTCCTTGAATACTTCTAACAGGCACTCCGCTTCTTGTTTTGTTGCAGGAGTTGATAGGGAGAAAAAGATTGACAAAATGCTTTCATTAACGTATCTACAGCTTTACTTTTAATTTTAGTGAAGCTTAATAGAGTGTACAACAATATTTTGAATTACCCCAAGGGGACATGGAAGGTATATTTGTATGATTTTTTTTTTCATTTAAGTGGGAAAAGCCAACATGGTTGAACATTTTTTTTTCTTGGTAAATCTTACTTACTAAATATTGTTTATTTTGACCCAGGCAACATTCTCGGAATTAAATTTATTAGAATTACTATTTATTTGCCGCGGCTTCTTGCTTGATTGCCCAAGGAACGTTAATTAGGGATAAAAGTGTATTTCCTAATGGTGGACTTAACTATTGCTAATACATGTCATTATCTACCTTTGTACCAACCAAATTTTCATCGAAATCCGTCCCAGTAGATTTTGCGTGACCATTGAGTAACAAATGCGATGTCAATAAACATCCTCCAAAACTCACAAATTCTGGAATCCAATCAATATAACATTCGCATTTATAATATTAGTATGGATGGATATTTATTTAAAACCTTATTGCACAAAATTTAAAAACATTATGTACAAATGGTGGACTTAACGCCATATGGCTTTCTCTACAATCCAACCATTAGAGAGTGTCACAAAGAGAGTGACCATTAGACGTAAATGAATGTATGTAATAATGTATAAATATGTGTAATAATGGAATCCAGGCAATATAACAATTACTTGAACAGTTTTTCCCCAAGGCTTCGCTTCCGCGGGAATCTGAAGATAAAAAGTACCCTTTGTGGATGCGATTATACTCGTAAAAAACCTGAAATAACCAAGTTTATTTTATACTAAGGGTGTATCAAATTTCACGAAATCCTTCCAGCATTTTTGCCGTCATTGAAAGTATACAATACAAACATACGTTAACGTATAAAAAGAGGAGGATAAGCTGATTACAAAAAATTACTAACTCGTAGCTTTACAAAATGAAACAACTATAATAACCCAGTCACTTATCGTCGCTTAGGTAACAATACCGCGTAACTAAATTTTGATAAAGTTTTCAGGAGAGACAAAACTTTTGTATTTCATAAAAAATAATTTCAAAAGGTGTATGAAGTCTATACATAAGTAATTAATTGACTTTGTTTATTTATTACTTTATATAGGTTATCACATGTGTAGTATTTAATATTGTGAGTACATAAACGATGACTTTACGCGGTGTTAGTCTAACAAAATAAAGACTTATGCAGGTGTTCAAATCATTTATTTTTATATTAAAACGTGTAACATATTTAAATGCTTTCAGAAAAGTAAACTTTTAAACCTATTAATATTCTTACAAAACTTAATAATAGTCTTTTTAAACGATATCTCTATTTTGTTTTCAATTCAAATAAAAACAAGCAATAAATCTTACAAATTATTATCATTAACAAAGTCGCAAGTAGGTAACATAACTTAGCTTCTATTCAAGTGATAAATGCTTAACACCAAATGTGAAAATCTTGAAATTGTTGAAACAAACAAAAAATTTTTTTCTCAAAAACTCAGTTGTGATAACATCACATAATATGAACTAAACTAAAAAAATATTCTACTTTAATTATCACATAATCATCAGTCATATAATCAGTTTTAAATCAGACACAATAGGAGATCAAGTTTTTAAATGATATTTAAATTATCGTAAAATGAGTGATAGTTAACTGTAGTAGTACCATTTTAAGATCTTGAAGATCCTTGTATTTTCGCTGGGAAATTGGAAGTTTCGCAGGATAAAGCTTTTAGGCATGGTACTTAAGGGCGTTAGATTCCTTTTAATTCTTTTTGTTTTTGCGGGCAAAGCATGACGCGCGGCACCCCGCACCCCCGCTGCATAATCACGCGCTCTCAGAGACAACGCCAATACATCCGAGCGCTCGAGTAATCTATAACATTTATCAACAGTAAAAATAGTAAGGTATGTCTGTAGGTACGGTGAATTTATATTAAACAAAAAAATATTGTGTGATGAAGAAAATAATTTTAAGAGGTATTTTGTCAGTTTGTCTTTGTCTGTATGTTTGTTTATTTATTTTCACTATGCTAATCATTAGAACTACTGAATTAATTTGAATGAAACTTTTTTATAGGGTACTAGCTGTTGCCCGCTGCACTTCGTCCGCGTAACTCATGCCTTTGACTTCCATTAAAATCACGATAACTTTTTTAAATGCACCGATTTTGGATGAAACAAACTGTAAATGTTTTGCTGAAACAAAGCAATTGGTGAAAGTTTTAAGTAAATCGTTTCCAAGTGCTTTCGGAAGATTAGCGTGATCATACATACAGACAGACAGACAAAAAATTAAAAAAAATTTTTTCTTTCTTTTTTTCTTTTTAAACACCTCTATCCATTTTCAGTCAAAAGTACTTAAAATGTACAGACAAAATATTTTTACTGTTTCATTTTACGTATATAGTTTTATTATATGTATAGGTATAGATAAATTGATTTTGTAAATACACAAAACTGACTTTCAATGGTAAGTAGATACCATGTCTACAATAGATTTTTTTTCTTTTAATTAATGAGAAAGTGAGTTTATTTGTTCGTTTGTTTGTTACCTCTTCACTAATTTACACACATACACATAGTTAGATGTCTACTGAGAAGGACATATGGTACCTTTCATCCCGGGGAAAAAGCACTGACTTAGGTCCATGGGAAATAGTCACGCGGAGACGAAGCCGCGAGCAAAAGCTAGTTAGAAAATACATTTGTGCATAAAATTTCTTCCTTTATCCTTATTTCTCATGACTGAGGATCGGAATGATTATGTGGAATGAAACACTCATAACGACTATTTTGATAATTTTAATGGAGTGATTTGCCACAGCGATCTCCATTTCACACGCAAACTAAGTCGCGGGCACTAGCTAAGAAAAATATTATCTTATATACGATTCACTAATATTTCACAAAAAAACCTTTCACAAATTATCATTAAATATCGCATTCTACTAACCTATCATTTTAAAAATGGTAGTATGGCACACAAAAATTTTACAAATCATTTTCACTATAATAGGGGACCGGACAACTTTTTTTTTGATGCTTCTTTGAAGTATCTTACAATAATAGAATCATCCGTAAAATAATCACCTCCATAACCAAAGTATTTCCCAAGATATAGCAAAAAACAATTCACATTTTTAAGCGATGTTTGGACGATACCAAAACGCCCCTAACTAAACGTACATTCATATGACGTCACGCGTCGAAAATGAACTTTCCTAAAAGTTTGAACTCTAATATATTAGCACTGGAGAATAAACTCATGCTGAAAAGTCGCAAAATGTGTTTAATTATGTGTATTCTATCATAAAATTTCATTTTTTTAACAATTCTCAGACCTTGTCCGGTCCCCTATTGGATTACATGTACATACATACCCACATAAATATTGTCACCCCCTTTTTCCCGTGGGGGTAGGCAGAGAATACTATAGTATTCTCTGCCTCTACCTATACTATAGTATCCTGCCTATAGGTAGGATTACTAAAATAGGTATCAATAAACTGTCAGCTACACCACGATTTTAGCGCCACCTAGTGTGAGGTGTGGTGAACGAAACGACCAACCAAACAAAGACGGCACTTTGTTACGAGCAGCGGAACGCGACGGTCGCAAGAAATGTGCTTGCTCATGCGCATCCCCAGATATTTTTGTGGTTTTATAGCTAATATCACATTAAATGGGCAAATTTAGATAAATATTTAAATAATAATATTATTTATTTATTTCACCTGTAACCTATAGTTTACAAAACTTTTATTTCACCAAAATAATCTCTTGACAGAGTCATGGTTTTACAAATAAGGTCACAGCTAAAATAGTTTTTTTTTACAATGGTATGAAATGCTGGTCCCTGATTCATAAAAATAAATGGCCAAGTGCGAATCAAACTCCCGCTAGCGAGGGTTTCGTGTATGCAAAGCATCTCACATTATAGCTCTAACTGAAAGACCAACTAGTTTCAAAAAGAAACTTTGCAGTTTTGATCCCTAAATATATATTGATAGAAGTTTTAGACTTCTAACAATATATTTACAGTTTTCAGATTTATTGCTGTACAAGTACTATAAGACCTTTTTGGTTACCAAATTTCATAATTTTAGGTCAACGGGAAGTACGATAGGTTTTGGTTGTCTTCTGAATTTGTATAATTTGCGAAAATTTGCTTTAATTATTCATGGTTATATTTGTTGATTGAGTCGACATATAAATTTGATTATTTTACAGCTGAAAGAGACCATAAACCCAAGTAGTTGAAAATGACCAAGGTGACTGAATTTGACTGACAAAATCGGGCATTTATGGTCATTTTCATCGAAAGTGTTTTCACCGATTGCAAAGGAAGGGTCAGGTTTTTCACAAGTATTCTGTAGGTTTTTTCCGCGGCTTTGCCGGTTGATATTTGAGATAAAAGAATCTATTAGTCTCATATATATGTACATTAACAATTGAATTTAATAAAAGAAGTAAAAAATAAATAGCAAAATTTGACAACAGTTGATCGGTCATTTATCGTTTTCAACTTTTTTTAATTATGACCGGTCAGATTCGGTCATTTTACATCTCTAACCCAAGTATTAGATATGAATTTCAATTATATACCTTCATGAGTTCGTGAGTAAAATAATCTTGACAGACGGACGGACACGTGATCTTGTAAAGATTCGTTTTTGCCTTTTAAGGTAAGGAACCCTAAACACACGACTGAAGAGAATACCAAATACTACTAAATTTAAGTCTTGGCAACGTATCCATTGTAAAAAAATACAATAATCATTTAGGTATAAGATAATGTGTTTGTAAAATCGTATATTTTTATTATTTACTATGTGGGGACGCCAGCGCGAGCACCAGACGGGTGATCAGTCCACTTATGCTGGGACCATTTCACCCAATTCCCCGAGACCTGTATAGGGTTTTGAGTTACCTGGTAACTCACGTTGGTGGCGACCCATTGAATCTACCTGTTACTTTGCAGAATTTTAACATCTGCCCTATTGTAATGTTGCTCAGATCATCCTCAGATAGGACGTCTGAGCCCAATATTTCTCTCCTTGCAGCGGCAAATGCTCATTCTGCTGCTAAATGAAAGCTAGTTTCCTCTTCTTCCAGGCAGCTGGGACAAATGGGATCGTCCATTTGCTTAATCACTGTCAAGTGCCTGTTCAGTTGACAGTGTCCTGTGAGGATTCCTATAATGATTCTATCGTTCTTCCTGCTCAATTTGAGCAGGTGTTTTGATTTCTTTTGGTCTACTGCTTTGATGAAGATTTTAGATTGTCTTAGACTTCTAGTTCTTCTCCATCTTCTATTGGATTCTACTTTCATTCTATGCTTGATGACGCCTTTCGTTATCCCATAGGCTATGGGAAGTCTGGGTTCAGGTCCCACGAAGGTTTCATCTGCTCCCTTCCTAGCAAGTTCGTCTGCTCTTTCATTGCCAGTTATGCCTCTATGACCTGGAACCCAGGCCACAGTGACCGCAGTATTGTTGGCCAGCCTGTTCAGAGCATCCTTGCATTCTTTAACTAATGCCGATGTTGTTTCTTCTTTATCTAGTGCTTTTAGCGCTGCTTGACTGTCACTGTATATGATGACTTTTTCCGTATTGTCGGGCCATTCGCTTATAGTGTTCACACACTCCAGGATTGCGTTTATTTCTCCTTGGAACACGCTAGCATATTTGCCCAATTTTACGGTTCTTTCATATTCTGTGCCGTCCTGATGTATGATCAGTATACCGGAGCCAGATAGCTTTGTAGATTCTTTCCTGGAGCCATCAGTGAAACAGGTTGTCGCGACAATGCCCGCCTCATCTGCGACTTTCCAGTCTTCTCTGGTACCTATGTGTATCTTGTACTTTTTGTCAAAGATCCTTGCTTTCCTGATGAGATCATTATTTGCTAGGATCATTGACAGGTTACCTATGTATTCGCGTTCTATTTCCACGTGACCTTTGTCTGTGTGTATCCCTTTCCAGAGTTTATGGCTTTTTAGTCGAAACCATTGCTCTGTTGCCCTCCTTTTTATTTCTATGTCCAATGGATTTAGACCGAGGGCCATTTCTAGTGACGCCGTCGGGGTTGATTTCATCACCCCGATACCATCAGTCCAGCCAGTCTTTGGACCTTGTCTAGTTCCCTTTTGTTGGTACTTTGAGCAGCTTTATGCCACCACACTATGGCACCGTGAAGAATTCTTGGCATTATTATTGCCTTGTATACCCATATGAATATTTCGGGTTTCATTCCCCAGGTTCTTCCTATCGCTCTTCGGCACTGCATCATGGCCACTTTCGCTTTTGCGCAAGTGTCCACGATGTGAGTCTTGAAGGTAAGTGTGTCGTCTATGATAACACCCAGATACTTGATTTCTCTTACCATCTCTAGATTGGTGTTATTGATTTGGATAGGAGCAGGTAACGACTTGTTCCTTTTGGTGGTAAATAAAACGAGCTTGGTTTTATTTGGATTCAAGTTTAGTCCCTTGCTCCTACACCATTCTAGGGTTACTTTTAATCCTCTATTCATAATATCTCTTATGACACTAAGAACTTTTCCTGATACTAGAAGTGCACCGTCGTCTGAATATACTTGTGTGTATATGTGCAGTTTGTTTAGTTTTTGGATAAGTTCATCTATAAGCAGACACCACAGGGGGGGGTGAAAGACAACCACCTTGTGGGAAACCCCTCTTTGCTCTTATTGTATGTGTGGTGTTTGCTAGCTCCGCAGTGATTGATCTATGTTTCAGCATGTTAAATCGTATATTTAATAACTATGTGTAGTATTGAAGACTGTTTTAAAAATATAATTTTTGAATCGTATTTTATGAAATGACTGTGCAACAATATTTTCATACTAATGAAAAATAAAATGCTAGATATCAGAGTTTGGGCTAATGTCATTTTGACTTTTTATACGGTGTGCAAAAAATATTTCGACGAAAATTAATAATAATATCACTAAAATTTTTACCAATTATTCTTTATAGTTCAATGTCATCTCGCCATCTCGTTCGCGGTCTACCCCTAGGTCTACGTCCCTCTGGTACCAATAGTGTAGCTAGTCGGGCCCATCTTTTGGGCGGCATGCGGCAAACATGTCCAGCCCAGTTCCACTTTAGCTTAGCTGACTTGGCGCCTACGTCTTCAATTCGAGTTCTGGAGCGCAGGTCGGTGTTTCTTATTCTGTCTATGCGACGTACACCTAGTATACTGCGCTCCATAGCTCGTTGGCAGACCTTGAGCCTGGACTTTTGATCTTCGGTCAGTGACCAAGTCTGCGCACCATAGGTAAGAATGGGCAGAATGCACATGTCGAGAGTTTACCTTTGCCCAGCAGTGGGACACTTCAATAGGCTAGAAAAAAAAAAATTCTTTATAGTATTTTGTTTTCTACTAAATTAATTAAATAAAAATAAGTTATACACATACATACATACGAACATATTTTTTAACTAAAGAAATAGATTCTTCAAATTTCGGTATGTAAATGCCACCAACCAACGCACCATGATCAAAGTTGAGTAATTTAGACATTCTTTATATCAGAAAAAACTTACTTAGTTTTTACCGGATTGGTTGGTTTGTTGAAGATAGATAAATTAAAAATAATATTTTTATTGCATCTATTTTTTTCTGCAGACCATACTTGCGTCTATGAGACCGAGTGATATGTTTTCTTAGTTTATTAAATTTGTACATCGATTATCAAATTACTTATCAAATTACTAATTATACATATTTATTAGATATCTAAATACCAGTTTTAGCCCGCGGCTTCGCCCGCGTAATTTGTTTTAGGATTTTTGCTTACTGCTGCGGCTCAGCGATTCGAATTGGATCTTGATCACCGATCATAGCTGACGTCATTTCTTGTGGTCTTGTTTAGGATTTTCTAGTTTTCATTTGTAGTCACGAACTATTCCTATATCAGAACTGACAAATCACACAAATAGAGTTAGCCCCAAAGTTAGTTCGAGGCTTGTGTTATGGGATACTAATTCAACGATACTATATTTTATAACAAAGCTTTGACCCGCGGTTTCGTCCGCGTGAATTTCCCACAAGGACCTTGCTTTTTCCCGGGATGAAATGTACGTACCTTATGTCCTTCTCGGATCACTACTTCTATGTGTATGCGAAATTTCAGGAAGATTGGTTCAGTAGATAAAGCGTGAAGATGTAACAAAAAAATAAATGCATAAACAAATATATATTAGTTAGAATTGCGATAGTTAGGATAGATAAACATTCAAGACCCAGGCCAATCTTGAAAAAAGATCATTTTCTATCTTGACCCGACCAGGGATCGAACCCTGGACCTCCGGTGTACGGTGTCCGGCGACGGCGTGATGGCCGTTGTACCACGGAGGTCGTCAAATGGAGGAAAATGATTTCTATGGATATATTTTTTGACATTCTGCAATGCTCTTAAAATAATAAAATTGCCTTTAAATAAAATCAAATTTATATCAGTTTACATCTACAAAAAATTCCTTATCTAATAGTGAAACTGGCATAAAAATCCATAGCGTGGTTTAGAGGAGTAAAAGTTTAACAGACGGAGGTAAAGTGACCTTCATTTATTCTTGTAATGTACAAAAGTACAGGTACAGCCGGCTGATTACTGTATGTTTTTCTCTACGCTACATGGTAAACAAAGCGACAGGAATATTGACAGATGCGGAAACGAGCGACACGACCTCCTCGTCTGAAAGCCAGTGGCAGACTGCCGCCCGTCGCCCGCACAGAGCCCCGCTATGAAAAATGGGCGAATGATTTTTGTTTTATAAACATTAGTATGAAAAATGTTGCTCGATTTGAACGAAAATCTAAGCGATTGAAGTATAATAAATGGTGTCTCTTTTGATGTAAAAATTTTCCCGAACGTCATTGCCATTTCGGAACAGTAAGAAATTATAAAAATGCATGTCTTTCCGTTTTTATTTTTTCATATAGTAGTTTTTATTTTACAATAAAAATAATCTAAACAAATGTTCTTAAAGAGTTGATAGTACACATATATTTTTTTCAGATTTTTCTGGCTAACCACAGCTGAGCTTTAGTCCTTACAAAAACACCATTTCACAGAACAACGGCAATCCAAACGCCTTAAAGGTGTTACTTTGCTCAACGGACGCTGAGGCAAAGGTTGCAAAGGATCGTCAAAATTTAATTTGTACCAAATCGTACCATCTGGTTTGTGTACTATAACCTTCAAATCAGTTACATGAGGATCATCAGTTTTCTTTCCCGGTCGAATAGACTTATAAATTAAATTTTTACTGTAATCAGTAAAACTTATGATCGACATTACGACAGTCATATGGCATAGGGTTAGTCCTAGCTGTCTTCGCTATAGTTGTAAATTGTGAAGGTAAATACATTTCTCTTCCTTTTAATTTGCATTCAATGGCACTGTGCACAGAATCGCATTCCATCTGAGTGTGCCCTTTTTCAAGATATTTTTGGGTTATTTCAACTTGCTTTTCAATCGATAAACGCAAAAGAGCATTACTCAAGATGGAATTACGATTCTGTGAACAACAACCATCGGAATAAAGTATTACAGGTAATAATTTCCTGTTCAGTATACTTTGTAATTGATCTATAATACAAGATGCAAAAACGGATGCTTCAAGAGAAGCATAGCTGTTTCGTCAAACCAGTAGCATACAGCCTCGTGAGTGGACAAATTATACATCGTAAAATTATGTACGCAAAGTTTTGTCTTATAATATACAGCACTAGCTTGTAAAGTAGGAGCTAATTTAACAGCTTGTAAATCTTGGGTAAATACATGGCATTTTCCTTCTTTGGCTAAACCTTTATCTGTCTCCTTTTCTTTTCTAGCTTTTTCTTTTCTCTCCCTGTGTAGTGCTATTTCTTCATTTGTAATATTACCTGCTTCATGGCTACAACATAAATCACAATTTAAAGAGATAAATAAAACACAATATCACTTTAATTAATACCGCTTAAGTCTTTAAAATGATTTAAAAATACAGCGTATACACTAAACAAAATAGTAAAAAATACCGCCTAAGTCAACGAGTATTACACTGCAAAACCGCCGATATATTAACGTGAATTAAAGTCGATAAAGCAACATGTTTAACTAGTTAAACATTGCAACATAAGAATAAAAATAGTTGGTTTACCTTTTTGATGCTTCAGATTCACAAGTATCTTCCAAAATATCACGAAAAACAAAAGAAAAACAATAAATTTACTGCGCCGACACATAATAGCACCAGTTAATATGGCGGACTGGCGACTTATGCGGTTGTGACCATGCCTGGTACTTACGCGCTGCCAGAACTATTCAAATAACGCGCTGTGATTGGACAATTAAACATTTTTAGAAACGTAATTGGATGCGCCTCAAAAATATCTATTCAATGACATTAAAACATCATAATGACGTTTTTTTGACTTACGCGGTATTGTTACCTAAGCGACATTATCTGATCCTTAGCAGATCCGTTCTGCTCCATTGGAGCACGTCTTCTCATTTCATTGCGCGCGGATCAGCCCGACGCAGGCATTTGGCATTATCTTTACGTCTTTACCTTTAGCACGTCACTGACTCGGCGAAAATTATAGATATATTTTACAAAGACATACCTACGCAACGTACATACGTCCACTGAGTGAGACTGCGAAGCTAACTTAATCTAGCTTTGTATAGCTGAGCCAATTTATCAACCCGCGTCCATTGCAAACTATGTCAGTAAGGTTTGGGTTTAAATAAATAAAAAAGTGTATACTTACCTACTTAAAATCTCTCTCTCTCTCAGCCGAAAAACGTCCACTGCTGGACAAAGGCCTCCCCCAAGGATTGCCATAACGACCGGTCGTAAGAGGCGACTAAGGGATTTAAAACACCGGAGGATGGGCAGCAGCATCTTTCCGCGTACTATGACATCACACTGCGATCGCCAACCCGCCTGCCAAGCGTGGCGATTACGGCAAAACCCCCCTATTGTTGATACACATAAAATCTACGTTAGATAATTAAAAAACTAGAAATAAAAAAAAAAACTGTTCTCGTGGGAAATACACGCAGGCGAAGCCGCGGGCAAAAGCTAGTCTTTTATACAATAAATTTGTTTCTAGTTAACTTTTCGAATAAATTATCAATTAACACCCGCACGCACGCGAGAATAATAGATTTATGCACTAAGTAAGTACCTACTTAATGTTATCTAGCCCGCAAAAATTCTGGCTCGAAAATAAGATCATATACTTAGTAAGAAAAATGACTCGCGTTTGACGTCACACTCAAGCAAATATTATGGGACAAATATTTACTTATAATTGCCAAGCTCGTTTGGATATTTTCGAAAAAGACGCCTGATGCCTGGGCAAAAAAAAACTAATGTAACTATGGTATTTATAGCCTCACAAGGAATATAAAAACTCTCGCCATGTTGCTGAAAACCAAAGAACTAATTTCTTATACTGGCAACTACTAATTTAGAAACCCAAAATCAAAATTTGATTTTCATAAAGAGCGGATCCAGTATTTTTATTTCTGGGAAGGGCACCGTTTTCCGTTCTCGAGAATATTTCCAAAATATTTTTAAGGAAGTTTCCGCTTGTTCTTTAAAAATTTCGAGAACGGCATATAACTAATGCTGGCGTATATTTTTTTGGAAATAAACTTGTAAGAAACTATTAAGTACTTACTAATAAATCCTGTTATTTTAACAACTCTAATCTTAATATGATATGTACTGCTATGGAACCTGCCTCCACAGTATGTACACAAAATAGCAGTCGCTGATGTGGGGGGAGGGGGGGGCACATGCCCCCGTGCTCCCACACTTTTAATCCGCTACTGCTTTCAATAATGTTGCAATATAAAACGCATAAGTGCTACCTCTAATTCAGGGTTTTTATATTTCTGGTCAGGCTTTAAATAATGAAACAATACTATGACAGAATGTGCCTTTAATTGATCAATTTTATTTATAACCTATGTATACATTTTTATATGCTAATTATTTTTAACTTTTTCACCAGGATTCCAAACTTAACTTCAACCTTCAAAACAAACATGGCGAGACGTTAGAAGACAAATCATTGACGATCTGCAGTGGTACAGACTACATAAACATCAATTACCAACACGTGGTGTGCGCAGACGCAGCGACGGCAAAGGTCAGACATTTTTTTTAAAATATCGAATACCTATGTTAGTTGAAGTTTTAAGTTGTATGAGAATACAATACAGCATTTTCTTGGCTTGTGAATTGCAATTGCAATTCTATGTCAAAGAAAATCATAAAGTTTACAAATGGTTTGTTATTTTAATTAGGATTTGAACGTCAATTTCCCCCGAACGGCCACATTCCTTGAACGGCCATTATTATATTGGAATAACCTTTGGATTTCTTTCAATTAGAAGATACTTCGTTCGATTCAATTTCATTATCAATAAATCAGACGTATTTCAATATTAATCATTTAAAAATTGCCGTCATCATATGGACCCTTTTTATACAGAAATTACTCCACTTTTATTGTAATAAATGTATATTTAAATGTTGATAATGTAATAAAGTATTTTCTGGCAACACCTAAAGGTATGGTTGGAAGGCCTAAGGCGGATCACACACAATGTTAAAGCGAACAACGTGTGTCCTATGACCTGTTTAAAAAAACAGTAAGTCTTCGGCACGATTGTAGCATGAACTTATTATGTAACAATTTTAACCATCGGTGTAATTGTAGTTGTCAGTAACTTAATTAACGTCGCTTTATTTTACTTTTGATTTATGTTGCATTAGAATGACTTGTGTGTTACTTAATGCAAGTAATCAGCTGTTTGATATAAGTTGATGCATAACATATCGGGGAAAAAGTTTACAAATTTACTTACAACTTTAAACTTACAAATTGACAAAAACCCCTGACCTTACGTTGAAAATGCTCATTACCTCTAAACGACTGTATCATTTCTTTCATGTATCATTGCTAAGAACTCACTCGCATAAGTCACCTTTCAATAAAAAAAAACTTGATCAAAATCGGTCCATCCGTTAGGTAGCTACGATGGCACAGACAGACATACCTACCTACCTACTACCTACCTAGACAGATACACAGACACCTCAAACTTATAACATCCTTTATTTTGGATCGGGGGTTAAAATAAAAAAAAAATTCAAAATAATGGCTTTCGACATCGATCATACGAGCTACGTCGTAGCAATTTCGTAGCAGATACCGTAGTATCTGCTACGAAATTACTACGGCGGCAGCGCGGGGCGTCTACAATAATGCTACAGCGTAGCATGGCATTTATGTTTTCACTCTTTGTAATCTATTTTTTGAAGTTTCGAAAACCTAATCTAACTAATATTATAAATGCGAAAGTTAGTTTGTTTGTTTTAACTAACTTTGCCTTTCTTATCAACTACCCAATTTACAAAATCATAAAACTTCTACTTTAAAACAACAAAAAAATCTTATCGTAAACACACAAGTCATTCCGTTGTTATTACTGCATGATGTCATTTTGTTTGTTTGTTTGCTTTTTGCCAAAGGTTTGGAAGGAGTGCCTGCGTGAAATCACTCACAACAACAAAATCAGCAACACTTGTCCGAGAACCAACCTTATGAAACAGTACGTAATTTTTAATTTGACTTAGATTGTCCATTTCTTGAAATTAAATATATTAATAAATAAATTTGCCCCTCTATATGGCTTGATAAGTATGTACCTTAAAGAATAATTTCATGGCTTCTACAACATATTAATAATACATATTTTAACAAGCTTAATTTTATCGGTCTCTACAAAAGTAAATTAAATTTCAAAAACCTTTAAAAATTATGCTCCTTACGGTCCTTTGAAAACAGGTGTATATTTCGGGTTCTCTGTTTTATGTGTAGAGATGGGGTAAAGCTATGCACATACGAAATGAACTGCTAAAACTGAAATGTTTGAGCTGCCATTAACAATTCAGTGGGTTATACAATGGTCCCTTTACCCAACCCGATCCGTCACATGTGGTCACGTCACGTTCATACATTAAGGAGAATGCAGAAGGATTTCCTCATCGCTTAAATTTAATTTCGCTCCGATTTTTCATATATTTATTAAGTGCTTTTGATGTGAATGCAAAAAAATAGCATGCCTATTTTTTATTTAACTCATATTTTTCGATTTTAATATTTTTCATTAACCAATAAATCAAAGGTAAGTTCAAGCTTTTTTCTTAAGTATGACTTTTATTTTTAAAGTTCGGTTTGTAAGGGCCTTACATAAACGTGAGATGGGCTGTCATAAATGAAGGATCTCCTTACGAATGCGAGTCAATAATATTGGCTTGATTTTGGTTTTATCCCGGTATTGACTCCCGTCCTCTATTTGAAATTTCTAACGATATCTCAACCTCCTATCTGCGCTTTTCAGTAATTTATCTTCATATCTTAATTTTCTGTGCTGTCGTTACTTGAGTCCCATGTGTGGGCACAAAGCGTGAGTTGGTCTATTGAATGTTTCACGTTTTTGGGACTCTCTGGGAACGTGATTATTCTAATTGTTTGAGTCTTGAACAGGACTCTGGCTTTGTCCTACTCTGTGTATTTACCTTCAAATACTTTTATACCTAAGTATATAAATAGTTTTTCAATTAAAAACTTTTTCCAGTTCCATTTTTTTCATTCATATTGGCTCGCTACTTTAAAATATGTAAGAGTTGACGTTTTTCTTTAGGTACCTAGTATTTTCGCAAGAAAAGTAGGTACCTGCCCAAAAATAAACTAATATTAAATCTAATAAGTAATCACAAGGAAATTACTTTCGTATGAATAATATCGCTTAAGATAGAGGGAATTAGTTTATATCCTCGCTAGGATATAAACTAATTGCCTCGAGAGCGTGGCCCCGGGCCACAGCTAGTCACACTTGTAACACGAGAGGATGAGAATAATTAACACTACAGCTTGTCCCAGTTTCAGAACTTGCTTCATATAAAGTTTGCCTCAGTTTGAGAACACTAGACCCGCAAACGGAAACCGAGTGGTTCCCAAAGTTTTATTACTGATTTACGTAATGTTTCTTTGTGGTTCGGAGATTTGTTGAGACGAAAAGCAAGTTACATTTGTCTCACTTTTGATCTTAAGGTTACAAAACAAGACGTATATTTTTTTTAATGTTGTGAAAATACGGAATCTTCGGCAATAAGTTCTCTAGTTCCTTTTTGAATGTGATAATCACATTTAATGTATGTAAAGGTATAAGTATCTAACTTAGGTACTATTTCTTTGACTATACGCAGAACGAGACGGGTAGATAAAATTAAGCAAAAATAGTAGAATAAAACATACAGGAAAAAAATGATACTATTAGGAAAACCCAGAATAAAACAGTGCATTGTAAAAACTTCAATCAAAAGTTTAATTTAATTTGATTCTGTGAGATCATTTCAGCTACCAATGAATTCACTGAAACTGGAGTTTAATTAAACGCTTTTTTAGTCGGACGGATTTGATAAATTTCTCTTTATTCTCCGTACACATTGACGTAAGATTGCATCGAAAAGTACACGTAATTTATCTGCCTATCGTGCCTCCCAATGCACAAAGAATAAAGAAAGAAATAATTTGTGTGCTAGCGTCTCAAAACTACAGCTTACCTATGCCCTTTAAACCTTCCCCATATCCTTTCCTACGCTCATTCCCGAGCAATGTTTATTCCCTATTCCCGTCTAATCCCGTCCATATTGTCCCGGTTGAGCAAAGTTCACGCTGCAATTCCCACCCTTACAAAGGGCTATAAATACCCCTTTGACAGGATAAACGCTGCTTTATTGGAAAAATCTAATTTTCCCTGAGATAGGTTAGGGAAATTAGATTTAAAACTTTTTCCGTTTCAGCTAATAAAGTAAGCGAAAAGTAAAGAGATTTGGTAAAGAGCTCTCGTAAATGAATGGACTTTATTGCTCTCCTTGATTTTGCTTTGCTTTCAATCTGTTGTGAATTTATTTAGGTTGTCTTGCTGAATTTGATTAAAAGCTTATCATAAATCCATTGATTCCTTAGAAATAAATTAATCGTTATTTTTATATGTACTTGTCTTCATAATTACGAATTAACAAAAAGTATCAAATACCATAGCAAATAGTTTCATTGTTCCTAAAAGTCCTTATTTATAGGTCATAGTTTGTATCTATCAATAGAGGGCCGGACAACTTTTTTTGATGCTTCTTTGAAATATCTCTCAATAATAATAATGTTCTGGGTATGGTGGGGTATAATGAACTTAGAGTCAGAAGAGAACTTGCACTAGGCTTATATATTTTTAAAGTTTTTAGAGGTAAGCTTAATAACCCAGCCTTACTGGAGGGAATTTACTTGTGTGTCCCAAACGGGTACGTGTTCAGGCGAAGACAACCAGTTGTTTGTAGTGCCGTTCGCGAGGACAAAATTGCTGAAGAATGCGCCGCTGTCGCGGGCTCTCCGGACATTGAATGCCATAGCACTTCAAATAGATATATTCAGCTGCACTCTGAATGAATTTACAAAAAGTGGCCTTATTTATTATTTGCTATCAAAGTAATTAATTGTTAAATTTAGTCAAACCGGAAGATATGTTGTCGCAACTATTCTATTAGGAGAATATCCTGTAATGATAGTCTGTAAGAGTTGAAAATAAAATAAAATAAAAATAGAATCATCCGTAAAAGAATCACATCAATAACCAAAGTATTTTCCCAAGATATAACAAAAAACAATTCACATTTTCAAGCGATATCAAAACGCCCCTAACCAAACGTACATTCATATGACGTCACGCGTAGAAAATGGACTTTCCCAAAAAGTTTGAACTCTAATGCACAGGAGAATACACTCGTGCAGAAAAGTCGCAAAATGTGTTTAATTATATGTATTCTATCATAAAATTACACATTTTTAACAATTCTTATACCTTGTCCGGTCACCTATTGATTTCAAACGATAATGTGCTATGATTTTTTTGACATAATACACGTTTTAGTAGACAGGAAATTGTCTTCGATACCTACTTAATAAGTAGATAGTTAACAATAGATAGGTAGGTACATAAGATAAATCACAAAGTTTAACATTATTCTACTTTACTTTCTTAATTTAAATTTCTGTACGTTTCTCTGTGTGCAAAAATATATCTAATTTAAAATCCAAATGATTACGCTTGTTAATCTGGATTCTCATTTCTAAGACGAGACGACTCAAAAGCATTTCAAAATTAAGTTGGGTCTAAAATGGGGCTGCAGCGCGACAATTAAGTTACGTCATAAAAATGTACTAGCGGAGTGGGAATATTTCGTTGTAAGTAACCTAATTGTCCCGACGACCGTTGAAGAACGTTGGAATACATTTTTTGCGATTCAACTTAAATTTTAAGTTTTCTCTTGTAAATAAATGCTATTTTTAATTCGCAGTATCTTACCAAAGTCCTTCCCAATATTTTTTGATGGAACCTTTGGATTCCTTTCTGCGATCGTAAGATGATTTACTATTTTACATTACATGAAAATATTACATGAAAATCTTCTCCATCTTTGTGATGATGACTCTTTTTCACCTCTTCTCTGTTAGCTAGCTTTTCTTTAAACCAGTTTTTTATCAAATCAGAATGACATCCTCCAGATACGTAGAAGAGAAAAATGGGATGGGCAAAAACGTATCTACAACCACAAATTTCAGAATTCTAATTACTTAGACGATTTCGCTGCTGACAGAAAAGGAATAATAGAAATAAAGGTACAAAGGACGTAAACGGAACCCTATAACAGCTCTTTAATTACATCCCAACGTTCAAGATTCATTCAAGTCCATTTTTCCCTTAGCAAACAACTCTGGCCTCGTTTTAACTTGAAGACGGTCCTTGACTTGGGTCAGGATAACTTTAGGTACTAATTTGAACTCTGATCTGACCGCCCCTTGTGCGTACCTTTCTTTGTTGGGTCTGTAGTTTCTATAACAGTTTAAAAAAAATGGTTTTATATGAACACTGAAAATTTCTGAAACTGTGATAATAACTTGCTCTAGACTGCGCATTCTTGGTAATAATTTGTAAAATATTACTGTATCAATTTCAGTGTGCTAAATAATTTTTCTGAATTTCGTGGAAAAATTGGGAAATTACCTAGGATTTTCTAGTGAAAATCTACCTTCGCCATGCGAAGTCTCGGTCATTTGGTTATGTTGCATAGATCACCACATCACTCTAGATTTTTCAACTCGTCAACTCATGAGCACGGCTTGTTTTTTAATAATAAAAAGCTTGTAACCTTCGCAATACATTCTGAAATTCATTAATCTAATCACAAATATTTTCCAGTTGGATGCGCCTGGGCTTCACCACAGATCCGCGAGGAAAAATACCAGTGAAGGTTGTAGCTAAGACCTTCGCGTCAGGCAAGACTGAGAAGCTCGTGTACCAGTGCCTTTCGGAACTAGGACTGCCTTCGGGGAAGAACGATGTGATGGAGAAGGAAGCATTTACGTTTGATAAGTTCTACGCTTTGTACCACAAAATTTGTCCGAGGAACGACATTGAAGAGTTGTTCCGGTCTATGTAAGTTGTTTTTAGTTTTTTTTCTGATCCTCACCTCTCTTTAGTCGTATTTCCTCATTGACTGAGGGTCGTGGTCATTATATGGAATGAAACACACACAACGACTCTCTTGGCAATTTTAATGGAGTGGTTTGCCATTGCCTTCTCCATTTCACACACTAGTTGATAAAATCATCAACCAGAGTGCAGGTTTCCTCACGATGTTTTCCTTCACCGGAAGCAAGTAGTGGTCGATGAAAACTAACATGAGTCAGATTGGTATACAAACTCATTTAGCCCGAGCAGGATTCGAACCTGGGATTTTGCATCCACAGGCGGACGCCCTACCACTCGGCCACCACCGCTTCGATCCTCACCTATGCTACTAAATTTAACTGCTTTTCACGTTCTATGGCAGTATACATAGGAAAAGGTAATTCACCATCTCAGGTCACTATTAATTTAGGTACAATGTAAACCTCTCTACCATTGCAATTTGAAAAAAATGGAACGGCAAGCGAATTGTAATTTGATTTTGAAATTAAGTTTGTTGTGAAAGAAACGTATTTTGTTCATAATGGTAAAATAATTTAGTTAGAAGACAACAAAGCTTTTTAAAACGACACGTTAGTTTTGCGTGGTATAGTTGTAAAAAATATGTTCAATACCAATTTTTTTTAATTAAGTTTTTTTGCGATAACCGTAATTTCTCCTTCCAGCACCCAAGGCAAATCGGAGCGCATAAACTTAGAGCAGTTCGTGAACTTCCTCAACGACAAGCAGAGACCCAAGACTGAACGAGATCCTGTACCCGCTGTACGACGAGAAGCGAGCGGCGGAGATCATCACCACGTACGAGCAAGATGAGGAAGCGAAGAATGCCAGTGATTTTTCACTTCTAAAAATGTTCTAATGTGCCTACATAGAAATCTCACCAAATATTAGGTACACATAAATTATATTAGTCTTGTACCTCTAATTTATCAAAACAAAAACGCGAAAAATCAATATAGAAACAGGGTATCTACATATATAAACAAGCCCTTATATTTCTGGTGATTCGTACAAACAAGTAACTCTAGCTTCACAAATTGATGGCCATTCAATCCTCCACCATTAGCCGTACAATCGGATACGAAAATTGGGGCCATTTCACTAGAACTAAATGAAAGCCAGCGAATGTTGTCACGAGAGCCGGCCAAAGGTAATTAAGATAAAACCCATTGTTTATATTGAGGCTTCTGCCGCTTTGATTGGGCCAACGTTAACCAGAGTTGTTACGGGAAATTGAATGAGTTTACTATTTACTTACCTATGTTACTTAAAAAACACGTAGACGTAATCTATTCCGGTACTTAATTGGTTTAACTTATTAAGGAAAAAAAATAAACAAAAATAGTTGGTTTGGCCTAGGCTATACCAGTTTATCCTATCGTGTATAGGAAGAACTAGTTTAGCCTAGGCCAAACTAGTTTGTCCTGAAATCGGATTTGGCCGGTAACATATACAAATACCACTGGAAATTTTTATATTCTTCTGTACTCAGTACCTCGCCTCCTCGTTTTGTTGCCTCTGTGTAAGATAAACAATTTAAGATGGTAAATTATAGCATCTTAATTACGCTATAATTTACCATCTTAAATTGTTTTCTTAGCAAGCTGCCGCGACGACGTGAAAATGTATTTTTAATTAGAGATAACTAATTATGTTTTGTAATTAACTTTAATAATAATTCCACAATCAGGAGAATCATTTTAGTCTTCAGATGTAAACCCTCGTACGTTTTGGTAATATTCTATCTTCTAATTTGTTATAGTTTAAAGACTATTTTTTACTAGCTGCGCCCCAGGCTTCGCTTCCGTGGGAATATAGGGTTAACGTCTACCTTATGTGTTATTCCTCGTATTTTTCTACCTCTAGTTTTCGTGATTTAGATTCAGTAACAATTCATCCACGCATTCTCAAACTAAAACTTTCGCTTTTAAGTATAAATAATGTGAAAGGGAACAGCAGAGCGCCAGATCACAGGGCAGGGAGCAGAAAAAATAACAAAAAGATAAAACGTTTTCTTGACGAACAAAAATCTTTTTCACTTCTCATGCTCTGAAAGTGCTTATTTGTGCAGGATATAGGCTGCACAAAATCGAATTTTGTGCACAAGGGCATTAACGTATCTACTCATAAATGTATCTATATTAAGGCAAAGAAAATGAGCCATACAGCCAAACACGATAAAAAGTTCATAGATAGAATTTGTTATTTTATAATATTTACTTTTAATTTACTTGCCTTATGTGTTTTTTAAGACAAATAAAATATAGGTAGGTTATTTAATTAATTTAAGAAAAATATTATTACAAAATTAATTTAATAGTAGGCTGTATAGGTCTGCAGCCCAAGCCTATCAATGTCGTAAGATTAAAAAATAAAGCGGCGGGAAACAGCTCTTGTTTTTTCGTGCGTTTATTAATTTCTTCAATTTGATTTATTTCCTCGCAATCGAAGTGAAAAGCAGAGTTTATAACTCGTCCACAAAACGATTTTTATCCTCGACATTACTATCAGCCCTCGCCTTCGGCTCGGGCTGCTAAAAGTCTCGGATAAAAATGATTCGTTTTGTGCACTTGTTGTAAAATCTACTATTTCACTTCTCATGCTCAGAAAATGCTTATTTGTGCAGGATATAGGCTGCACAAAATCGAATTTTGTGCACAAGGGCATTAACGTATCTACTCATAAATGTATCTATATTAAGGCAAATAAAATGAGCCATACAGCCAAACACGATAAAAAGTTCAGAGATAGAATTTGTTATTTTATAATATTTACTTTTAATTTATTTGCCTTATGTGTTTTTTAAGACATAAAAGATAGTAAAATTTAAATTCAAGTACGGTATGTTATTTAATAAATTTAAGAATATTATTACCAAATTAATTTAATAGTAGGCTGTATAGGTCTGCAACCTAAGCCTATCAATGTCGTAAGATTTTAAAAAAATAAAGCGGCGGGAAACAGCTCTTGTTTTTTCGTGCGTTTATTAATTTCTTCAATTTGATTGATTTCCTCGCAATCGAAGTGAAAAGCAGAGTTTATAACTCGTCCACAAAACGATTTTTATCCTCGACATTACTATCAGCCCTCGCCTTCGGCTCGGGCTGCTAAAAGTCTCGGATAAAAATGATTCGTTTTGTGCACTTGTTGTAAAATCTACTATTAATGGCGGCAAAGCACAACATGCAACTGACAGTTGACATATGACATAGACAAAAAATATAAAAACTGCGTTTGGATTTACATAGATAAACTTTAACACACCCCCTCAAACCAGTTTTTATCTCAAAAAACCATGAACCAAATGCTCAAAAAAAAAAATACAATTAGTACAGAATTCAAACATAAAAAAAAAAAATTATTTTGTTTCAATATAATGCTAAACTTTGCATGAATTTAGTAAGCTTATTACCATTTACAGGTTTAGTAAATAAATCTGCAACCATTTCTTCGGTTGACAAATAACATAACTTAATACTTTTATTTAATATAGCTTCTCTAACAAAGTGAAACTTCACATCTATGTGTTTAGTTCTATTATTATTCACTTTATTATTTGCAATCTTATGACATGGCTGATTATCATTATAGACAGTAGTTGGAATTTTAATTATGTTACTATCTATTTCCATAATGAAATTTTGAAGAAAGATTACTTCCTTCGCACCTTGAGCCAGGGCAACATATTCTGCCTCTGTGGATGATAAACAAACACAAGTTTGTTTCTTAGTTTCATAGGACACCACATTATTACCAAGTTTAAAAATTTGACCAGAATATGATCTCCTGTCATCAGAATTGGCCCAATCAGAATCAACATAGCCATACAAATCAAAAATTTTAGACTTACTATAAACCATACATACATTTATTGTACCTTTTAGATATCTTAAAATTCTTTTTGCATGTTTAAAGTGTTCAATAGAATAACAATTATTAAATTGTGAAAGAACACAAACTGAATGCAGTATATCAGGTCTAGTATTAATAGAAATATACATCAAACTGCCAATAAGATTTTGATATGGAATATTAGGATCAACATGACCATCATGTTTGCTTAATTTAAGACCTTGTTCCATCGGTGACTTTGCTGGTTTACAATCAGTCATACCATACATAGCTAAGACCTTCTCAATATAATTTTTCTGATTAACAAACATTCTATCTTTTTCCCTTCTAAATTTAAGACTTAAAGCATGTTCAATAGGTCCTAAATCTTTTAATTTAAATTTATTTTGCAACATTGAATATGTCTTAGCCTTCATGTCAAAATTATTTCCAAATATAAAAATGTCGTCAACATATATTGCCAAAATTAAATACAGTTTATCATTTCTCAAAATGTAAACACATGGTTCAAAGTTAGACTGTTTAAAACCAATGTTGATCAAAGCTTTGTGAATTTCTTGGTTCCAGCTAGAAGCAGCCTGCTTGAGACCATACAGAGCTTTGTTCAACTTTACCACTTTTTTACATGAATTATTGTCATTTCCAATTGACATTCCTTTTGGCAAGTACATATATACATCTTCATTGAGAGTTCCATGGAGAAAAGCAGTGACAACATCCCAATGACAAATAAACCAGTCAAATTGAATAGCTTTAGAAAATAATATTCTCATAATACTAGTGCGGACCACGGGAGAATACGTATCAAAGTAATCAATGCCAAACTTTTGATTATATCCCCTAGCTACTAATCTAGCTTTATACTTGACGATGTTGCCATCACTGTCTCTCTTAATTTTAAATACCCATTTACTATCTATAGGAGACACATTTTTAGGTAGATCAACAATATTCCAAGTGTTATTATCTCTTAATGAACAAAGTTCCTCATTAACTGCATATTGCCAACAATCTGGCAAACTATTAATGTCACTAAAGTTAGAACAAATGTCAGATTCATCAATACAAGCGTACACATGATAATTTTCATAGTCTTTCTGTTTTCTATTACGCAATGGATATCTACGAGCACACACATTATCACCACTGTTATCACTGAATTCACTAACACTGACAGGACACGCATCACTTTGATGGACATCAGCAGCAGGATAAAAATGTTCAGCCTCACCTGTACTGTCTCCATCCTCACCAAGTTCTGCAGTCTCATGCCTGACAGGCAAAAGCTCCTCTGGCACATGCTCTCCAGACTTATCGTCATGAGAAACATCAGGACACGGTAGTAGCACTGTGTCAGCTTCAGGTGTGATAAGCTCCATCTGACCAATTTCTTTATTATTAAAACACTTTTCATATCCAAAGAAATCACTGCATGTCTCCTCAGGTAAGAATTTTACATCTCTGGATAATATTATTTTCTTCTCTACTGTCCATATTCTATATCCATCTTTATCATGAACATAACCAACTAAATACCCTTTAATAGCCTTTTTGTCTAATTTCCTTCTTTTCTGATCAGGTATATGTGCATAACATTTAGTACCAAATATTTTTAGGTGACTGATGTCTGGTTCTCTCCCAAACCACAAACTATAAGGAGTAGATTCATTATTTAACCCAGTGGGGCCGGTTCTATTCAAGACATATGCAGCAGTATTAACTGCCTCAGCCCAAAGACATTTCTCAAAATTATTGGCAAATAACATACTTCTAGCAGCTTCAATAAGTATGCGGTTCTCTCGTTCAGCAGCTCCATTTTGCTGCGGGCTGTACGGAATAGTGACCCTGTGATTAACACCAAATGAACTCAGTATCTTTTCCATTTCTTCATTAACAAACTCCTTTCCACCATCAGTAATCAGCTCCTTCACTAAATGACCATTAATCTTAGCTTCCTGCAAATATTGTCTTGTAGTATTTGACACTTCAGATTTCTCTTTCAGAAAATAAACTTTTCTGTACTTTGTGTAATCATCTTTATAACAAACAAAGTACCTAGATCCATTAATCGATTTAACCGGTAACGGACCACAAACATCAGCATGTACAATTTGCCCAACTGATGTAGCTCTAATTTCTCTAGAATGAAATGGTAATCGTGTCATTTTTCCATATATACAACCACTACAAGTTTCATGTGAAGGTTTTACAAGTATGCCTTTCTTCTTCAATGTAGCTTCAACATAACGCATATTTTGATGACAAAACCTTTCGTGCCAAATTTGAAGATTAGTTTCCTCAGCTAACATACATGAGTTAACTGGTAACACAACTCTTAATAACAAATGATACAAAGTATTTTTGCCTTTTACTCCTATAGCTTTGATGTCACCATTTTTATTTTTAAATACTCTCTTACTCGAGTCAGCAATTTCAATCAGACCATTTTGTATCGCTGATCCTGAAGAAAATAAATTTTGCTTGCAATCCGGCACATACCAAGCATCTTTCAAATAAGCATTTTCCCATTTACCATTGATCATCATTTGGACTTTAATTTTTCCAATCCCAAGACCGTGTATTTCTCTACCATCACCAAGGTACAGGGGTACCGGTTTTTCAAAACTTACATATTCAGAAAACCACTCTCGGTGTCTTGTTAAATGGTGAGATGCACCAGAATCTATGATCCAATGCTCATTGGTTTCTTCATTTTTTACCATAAATGCCTGTTCTTTACTGGCATTAGAAGTGCCCTTATTTTTATTTTTAAGCTTAAAGCAAAACTTTTTCACATGGCCTTTCTTTTTGCAATAATGACATGTAGGAAAAGCCTTTTTCTCAGTGTTACTCTTTGTTGTAACCAAAGCCAAATCGGATACATCCTTTGTGTGAGTTTCTTGAAGCCTTTGCTCATGCAGACGAAGCCTTTCCATTAAAACTGTGACATTTCTATCGTTAGATGGCACTGATTCCCATGCATTTCTAAATTCCAAATAATCACTGGGAAGAGTATTCAATATCCGATTAAGCAATAACGAATTTGGCAAAGTACAGTTTTCTTCCTTCAGCTCATTGTTTAATTGTCCAAACAATCTTTGCAATTTGGACACATGCATAGCAATACTATCAGAAGGCTCTTTCTTATAAGTAAACAGTTCGCAATATAAGAGATCTAAGCGTCTGTCATTCTTTTGCTCATACACTGAATGTAAAATGTCCCACATTTCCTTAGCAGTTTTGCAATTCAATAAATGCTGCTTTGGCTCATGACTAACAGTGGAACCAATCAAATACCTGGCAATAGCTTCTTTATCGTTATAATCCTTCAACAAATGTGCATCTTCAGGTTTCTTAGCTATACCGGTGACATGGTCAGTCACTTTGTGCAAAGTGAGTTGCAAATCGATATCGAATTTCCAAGATATCCAGTTCGAATCACCCACCAGTTTTTCAACTACCACTTTGTCCAATCGCACAGACATGATTGACATAATAATACAAAACTGAAATAGTTCCGTCCGAATCAGTTCAAACACAAAATGTCCACGTGCAAATATGGTGACCGAATTTTCTGCTCCCACGAATCACGAAACGAAAGTACTACAATAGCGACACGAATAGTACTTGAAAAAACGCGAAGACTCTGGGCCCATAACCTGTGAAAGGGAACAGCAGAGCGCCAGATCACAGGGCAGGGAGCAGAAAAATAACAAAAAGATAAAACGTTTTCTTGACGAACAAAAATCTTTTAATGGCGGCAAAGCACAACATGCAACTGACAACTGACATATGACATAGACTAAAAATATAAAAACTGCGTTTGGATTTACATAGATAAACTACAACAAATAATATCAGTAGGATAGAATTAGTAGGATTATAATAGAATCTTCGAGCAACAAGGACTCCCGCTTTCGGAACGGAAGTCCGTGTTGCTCTATGATTTAAAAGTTTTAAATGATTCTCATTATCAACTTGATCACCTATCCTTTCCAGAATGCCTGACCAAAGACGGCCTGATTCGCTACCTGATGTCGGACGAGAACGCGCCAGTGTTCCTGGATCGACTGGACTTTTATATGGACATGGATCAGCCCCTGGCCCACTACTACATCAACTCCTCGCATAATACGTACCTGTCTGGGAGGCAGTTTGGCGGGAAGAGCTCCGTGGAGATGTACCGACAAGTGCTTTTAGCTGGCTGCAGGTACTAGATGTAAATGCTCGTAAATCACTCTTTGGGACTATAAGCTGGGGTTTTTCGAGTAGCTGGACTTCTACATGGATATGGTCCAGCCCCTGGCCCACTACTACATCAACTCCTCGCATAATACGTACCTGTCTGGGAGGCAGTTTGGCGGGAAGAGCTCCGTGGAGATGTACCGAGAAGTGCTTTCAGCGGGCTGGTACTCGATGAAAATACTCGTAAATCACTCTTTGGAACCATATTGGTAGTGTTCTCGACTGGATTTTTACATGGACGTGGACTAACCTCTGATTTACTAGGTACTATATCAGTCTTTCCACTATGTAACTGTCCGGAAGGCGGTATGTTGGGATTTTCTCCGTAGCGATGTACCGAAAAGTGTTTTGTAAAGTATTTGAGGGGTTTAACTTCTCCACTTCATAACAGGGTAAAAATTATGAATATTCATTGTTATTGGGAACTTTTGAATCTGATACTGGGTCTTATAATTTAATCATTTTAGCGAAACATGTTACACATAGATTCATATCCGTGATCTTTTGTTAAAGTGATCTTTTCATTTTGTGATTCAATAAACTAATTAACTCTTGTTAAATTTTACTTTAAAAACACGATTGCTTTTCCAAGAACTTTGCTAAAACGCAGCTAAGTCTGTTTTCACAAAGGAGGCAAACAACTGTTAACTTTATAATTTAATTTATCTTTCACAAACTTGGCGTTTGCTGAAGGTGCCGAACAAAAGGTGGCGTGAGATCTGTGTTAACTTGGTATATTTAGCGTAATTAATAACCCATCAGCCTTTAAACCCTTTTCCGGGTAAATGTCATAATTAAGGTTGATTTGAACCACCACTAGGGCAGTTGGTCAGAAATGGGCAAATGTTAATCTGTGGAAAATAATTCTAGTTAGTTTTTTCAACAAACTGCGGTTTGCTTTATAAAGTTTAATCGGATTTGGCAAATTTACTTTAGCAAAGATCTTTCAGTCTAGAATGAATGAATAATTCGCAATGAATGCGAATTATTAGTTTTATCTTCAAAACTTTAGTTCGTTTATACCTAATGTGATTGCCAGATTCATATACAGTTTTTTTTATGAATGCGGTAGAGCCCCCAACGCAGCTATTATAAATAAAATCCAAGAAAGCAAACATAAATGTTGTTATCGCCAATGATGTTAAAATTGCTAATGCTAAATTGCCTAAGTCCATTCACCAGCTAATAGCCTGTCAATCAGGGCGGTCGTCGGTCCTTTGATCGGCGCCATCGAAATTCCTATTCATATCACAAAGTATACCTGCATGATCGATCATGTTTCTTTAAATATATAAAGCAACCGATAAGAATAAAAACTCTGTTTTCAAAAAGCGTCAGAATAAATAGGAGATCTATTATGGCAATTAAAAAAGGTTCAAATTATATGAAAAAGGCAATTCCAGGCTGATAAAAAGCTAAATATACCTGCTGATAAGAGATCATTTGGCGTTTGTAGCAACTACGATATTCATCTATCTTTGAAAATCAAATTGGATGCTGCCTACTACTGGTACTCCTGATTGGTATAGGTATATAGTACGTAGAAACTTGAAATTTTGTAGAGAGGTTCTTTATATAGTATCTAAGCACTAAGGAAGAAGTTTTGGAAATTCCAACCCTAGGGGTAAGCTAATAGCTAAAAAACTAAATTCACTCGAATGAAATCTAGGGCACAGCTAGTTTAATGATAATAGAACAGCTTTGTGTTACTGACTAACAATATCATTTCCAGGTGCGTAGAACTTGACTGCTGGGACGGTAAAGGCGAAGACGAGGAGCCAATCATCACGCACGGCATGGCGATGTGCACCGATATCCTGTTCAAGGACGTCATCTACGCGTTGAGGGACACTGCCTTCGTGACGTCAGACTACCCGGTGATCCTCTCGTTTGAGAACCACTGCTGCAAGGCTCAGCAGTACAAGCTGGCGAAGTATTGTGATGAAATCCTCGGGGATTTGTTACTGAAGGAGGCGTTGCCTGAGCATCCGGTGAGTTTTAACTTAAACTCAGTTTTGAATCATATTTCTTATTTGCGGTCTTTTAGAGGTAGCTTATGTAGGTAAGTTTAAGTTTATTTACGTCACCACGATTAAACCACTCTTGAAATTATCAAGCCAAAACTTCAGAACTTAAAAGAAGAAAACGTAATTGACGTTCACGTATGCATATAGGTAGAATTAGTATGTGAGTCTTGAAAAGTTTTAAAACCCAACAATTTATCAATTTCAGTTGGAGCCAGGGGTGCCACTGCCTCCACCGTCGTCTCTGAAACGGAAGATCCTCATCAAAAACAAGCGGCTAAAACCTGAAGTGGAGAAACAGGAGCTGGAACTGTTCCGGCAGGGCCAGTTCGTGATAGAGGACGAGGAGAAAGAAGACGCTTCAGCGGTTGCTATTCTGGATAAGAAGGTAAGGTAACAAGAATTGTCTCATTTGAGTAGCTATTTTATTACTGGATCGAGTTGAAATGTCAAACAAATAGATTTTTTTACCAATATCACCACTTCCACCGTGGTGGGCCTCATTGAGATCTTCTATGATACGTACAGGACTCACTCATGATACACACAGGCACTTAGGGCATGTTAAAAGATGAGCCATAGATTGATTAATGTTTCTAGGGTAAGTGGAACCAATATTTCTCTGAACATCGCGACCGAATAATTCGGACAATATGTGTACTTAGATACAGTATAAACCACGTTCAGATTAATTGTGTGGCGTGAACCAACGACAGAGAGAACAAAGGTATTATTTTTCCGGTTTTACGCCAGGCATAGAAACAGACTACAGATTTCATCTTTTGCTTCTTAAAAGTCTAAGTTTTTAACTCTGATAAGAACTTAGACTATTTGGTTACTAGGTTGCAAGATTACCTAAGACCCATACACCCTAGTGTTAAATAAAAACACGGTACAGCATTCGGCACGAAATAAGACTCTACGCAGAAACGAAAAATAGATGTCCTTGGAGGTGCGGTTTGCGGAGGAAAACGAGAATTAATAATAGAGTGCACCCGCGCTCCCCCGCGCATTCCCCCCGCGAGTCTTACATGCGCAGTCGACGCCATATTGGGTCTAGTTTCCTGCCGATTTGTACAGGACAAATATTTTTTTTTTATTTCCAATCTCCAGCCTGAAGAAATAGTAGCGGAAGCGGCGTCGGCGGGCGACGACGCGCCGCCGCCGGTCGCGTACACGGGCTCCACCACCAACGTGCACCCCTGGCTCTCCTCCATGGTCAACTACGCGCAGCCCATCAAGTTCCAGGGGTTCGAGGAGGCCGACAGTGAGTATTCAATGATTTGCACGTTTAAACTGTAATTTATTTCTATGGGCAGCGGTGATCGCTTATCATCAGGTGACCCGCTTGCTCATTTGACGCCCTATGTTATAAAAAAAACTGTAAATTAATGTGATCTTAAAAGAAATTCCCCAGCTATGTACAGTCAGATGATAGGATTCTGTGAGATAGGGGGAGTCAGGTTTCTCTGCATCTGATTAACTCGTTTCAGAAACTAAGCAAAATATTAACATAGACAGACCCGTTGGGGCAGAAAGTAGGAATCTTCTTATGGATTGACGGCAATCAGCAATTAAGAAATTGTAGTAGTTAAAGCAGTTGAAGCATGCAAATCTGACAGATCAAATGACATCAAAAATTGATAGGTATCGCCAACATAGAATGCAAGGAATTACTATCTATAAATAGATGCAGACTGCTTCTATGGTCCATGTGGCAATCAAAATATGAAGATTGAATTTCAACATTAAGTATACCTATGTCATAGAGTACATATCAATCTTACAAGTAGCCTGGCTCATAATGATGTTCTATTATCCAGAGCGCAACATTTACCACAACATGTCGTCGTTCGCGGAGACCACCGGCATGAACTACCTGAAAACGCAGGCCATAGACTTCGTGAACTACAACAAGCGGCAGATGTCCAGGATCTACCCGAAGGGCACCCGCGCAGATTCCTCCAACTACATGCCTCAGGTAAATAAATACCGTTTCTCATACTTATCTCGCCCGTTTCCTACGGAGTAGGTATCAATGTCCACTTGCTCAAGTAAATCATCTTCTTCGTCGTGTCGACCAGACTAATTTGCTAGGTACGTAAGTAAATACAATACTATGATATTTTTGACCAATAATTAGCCGCGGCCGCTCAATTTCTCAAATTTCCTGATACTACACTAATCAATAACAAAAATAGCAACAAAGATTAAGATTCTTCTAACGTATTGGGTGTTGGTAGTAGGTGGAGGATGAACAGTAGCGTCCTCTTTTGTAACAATTTCATAACACCTACTGCAATCATCAAGCCACTAACCCAGCGCAATAAAGCAAACAATAACTCATATTTGTACTCAGCGTCAAACATCCCGACTAGTGAAAGTTCTTTGATCTCAACTCGAAATAAAAGTTACGACAGGAAATATCATAAACGCCCACGGATATCGGTTTACCGAAGTTTTTATATGACAGAGAAACAAACTAAGAAATAACCACATCTAAGATAAGATAACTCGCACGCACCTTTCAAAGTTTACTTGTAATAAATTCAATATAAGCTTAATTTTGGATATTTTTGAACTGCTAAGGTATGGAATTCTCTCCCCGCGTCGCTGTTTCCTGACTCTTATAATTTAGGGGTTTTCAAGGCAAGAGTGAATAGGTATATTTTGAGTTTGCGTGTACCACCCCAGATCTCATCTTTGCTTCCCATCAGGCAAGATAGAGGTCAAACGCACTCAAATTTTTAATAAACAAAATAACAACAATGACGTAATTGTCCCTTCCTCAGGTGTTCTGGAACGCGGGCTGCCAGATGGTGTCGCTCAACTTCCAGACGTCCGACCTGCCGATGCAGCTGAACCAGGGCAAGTTTGAGTACAACGGCAACTGCGGATATCTGCTCAAGCCGGACTTCATGAGGCGAGCGGACAGGAGCTTTGATCCCTTCGCCGATGCTCCAGTGGACGGAGTCATCGCTGCTCAGTGCTCTGTTCAGGTATAAAGTTAACTATCTTCTGCAAAAATCTTCACCCTCTTGAGATGGACAGGCCGATTGATGACGATTAAGTACCCTATGTGATTATAGGTACAACCTCTCCCTTTCCCTTTTTTGGGAGAGACTGTTCGATATTCCAACAGGTTTATTTATCAAAGTCGCACATACAAAAAAATGCCATTTTTTCTGTGTGTGTGCCTGAGACAGACTAACGCGTAATAATTACTCGTGAAGGCTTTTTAATACTACTAAGTAGCCTTACCTATTAAAAAAGCTTAAAAAAGCATTTAAAGGAGGCTAACAGGCTTGCGACCTATTTGATGGAAAGCGGTCACCGCAGCCTATGGACGCCTGCCATACCAGGAGTGTCACGAGAGCGCTGTGATGACTAATGAACTTGATACTGACTACCTAATTAATTTAATAACTTCAACATAGAACTGTACAGTATTCTTCATAAGTGTAGTCAAAGCAATAAGATCTTTAAGGCAAGGCTTTTAGGTACCATTGCACATATGATTCTGGACTATACAATGAACGTTCCAGGTGATAGCGGGCCAGTTCCTATCAGACAAGAAGGTGGGCACGTACGTAGAGGTGGACATGTACGGGCTGCCGTCGGACACCATCCGGAAAGAGTTCCGTACGCGCATGGTGCCCGCTAATGGGCTCAACCCTGTCTACAACGAGGAGCCTTTCCTGTTCCGGAAGGTGAGGAGTATAAACATTTCTGGATATACTTTTTTTACTCTGGGGCTCGTGGCACTTCATGAAAATAACCTTCTTAAGAGCCAAGAATTTTTACCTAGCTTTTGCTAGCGACTTCGCTAGCTTAAATGTCCTTTCAGTCCCTAAGAGGTGGAATTTTCAAAATTTCTTTCTTAGTGCTTACACTAGTGCTATTTTAAAGAACTTTACGTTCATTATACATACTTAGATTACAAAAACGGTACATATGCGCTGATAAAATTTTAGCCTACTAGGATACAGGAAAGCCTATCGGTCCTCTTCACAAAAGTGGATCTAGAAGACTAATACGGAAGGGAAAATTTAATAAAAGCTTGTGAAATTCTCTGACTGGTCACTGCCGATGCAGCTCATGCTTAAGCCAGAATTCATGAGGCGAGCGGACAGGAGCTTCGATCCCTTCGCTGATGCTCCGGTAAACGGAGTCATCGCTGCTTAGTGTTCTGTTCAGGTATAAAGTTAACTAACACCCGCACGTACAACCTGACTCTTCAAAACCAGAGTGAATAGGCTGCTTCTGGGTGTAATGCGGCGACGCGTTCATCCTCTTTGGATCCATTTATGCGTGCGCTGGCACATACATACTTATTTCACCTGTCATAAATTTTAAACTGTATTCATACATATTCGATTCTGCATTTTGATGTCATTCTTGATCCAATTTCTATAAGTTAATCATTGTGAAGATAATAATACATAATAACTATTTTAAATATATTATCAATAGGACCCTTACTACAGGGTAAGTGAATTTTAATTGTTTTAGGAAGTAATTTTAAATTTATGGTGTATATATGTGTTATCTTTTCTAATCGTTTTTATATTTTGTTTTAGGTCCTATACTTATATTCTTATGTTTACCAATAAAAAATAATATTCAACGACCCTGAGGTATATTATTTAAGTCTCCTCTGCGATATGGGTAAGGTCGCTACATCGTAGACGTTATCTCTGTCCTCGGGTAAGATTGTGGTCAAGAGCAAACCCATCTTTAATAAAAAAAAACCTATCTTCCCCAGGTGGTGCTGCCAGACCTGGCGGTGCTCAGGTTCGGCGTGTACGACGAGAACGGCAAGCTGCTGGGCCAGCGCATCCTGCCGCTGGACGGGCTGCAGGCGGGCTACCGGCACATCTCGCTGCGCACGGAGGCCAACTTCCCCATGTCGCTGCCGATGCTGTTCTGCAACATCGAGCTCAAGATCTACGTGCCTGATGGGTTCGAAGGTATTCTTTGGTATTCTTTTGACTGTCTTATGTTGTACGTGACTAATGTGTCATGTTGTACGTGATTACGTGACTAATGACAATTTAAAATAAAATAAAAAAGTGGTGATATATGTGACATAAACATTGGATTAATATTGTCTGCTTTAATCGACTAAACTAACTTTGGTGGACTAAACGTGGATCATATGGAAACCATATGATCCAGAACTCGTGGCATTTAAAATTTAGATAGATTCACTGCTCAGTCTGACTTTTCTGCTCAAAGATAGTGTACTAAATCTGATACCAGGATTACCAGAATGTTGATTTTGCATTAAGCGTATCTATAACCGTACTTATAATCGTGTTTCAGAGATTTATTTGACACTAGTGCATTTTGCTAGGACCACTAAAAGAACATGCAGAATCGATACTCAGATTGTACGGGTTAAGTGACCCTGCAAATCCAGCAATAAAAATACCCCTACAAATTCATGAATCCTATAAATAAAATATGGACTATAATTATTAACTTTTCAGAAAAAAAACTACGATAATAAAATAATCTAAAAAAAAAACAAAATTTGCCATCGAGCTCTACAGCAAAATATTTACATTACACCCACGTAGACGCATCCTAAATCCGGTTCAGAATACGCGGAGTTTACATAAACATATCTAGCCGATATTTAGTATGCGATAGTTATTTCCCGCCAAAAGTGGACTGTAATGTTTGGTTTGCGTGTGCGCAGACTTCATGGCCGCTCTGTCGGATCCGCGAGCGTTCATGGGCGCTGCGAAGGAGCGAACTGACAATATGAAGCAGATGGGCATCGAGGAGAGTGGCCCGGATAAGAAGGTACAGATTGAAGAGAAGAAAGAAGGTAAGCTCGATTTCTCAGCTTTGTCAGTCATTTCATTCATTCATGTCATGTCAATCATTTTATACAAAAATAGAGTAACTAAGTGCAATTAAACTTATATACAGTATTTCTATTGATATAATTATACTTAGGATTTACTTTAAACATTCGTGTCACGTTAGAAATTACTTTCGTTTTGACCTTTGGAGATAAATCAACCTCGACACAAGATACTTTTATAGTTTGTTAGGTACTTTTATTTACGTTTCATTTCGTACATAGAAACGACGCCTCGATATTTTGTTACCAAAAAGAGACCTCAAAGTGTTAAATCAAAGAAATAATATTGGTTGAGGACGTGCTTAGAAATTACTTACAATCAATCACTAAACTTGATCGAATTAAATCTGTTCAAGTGAAATAATTCCACTAGCACGTCGATGATAATTTTAAAACTGTTTACGTTATTAGCACTGCAAATAGCTAGTGAAATCATAATTTGTGTGGGCTTATGCCAAACACATAAACTGGAAGCGCGGTGTAAACGATGCCAGATATTTTTGGAGGCATCCTTAATATCTCTCCTTTGTGGCCTAATTGTGGCACTTATGCGGAAAAATATGTACTTAGCGAGAATAATTTGAGGTATTTATGATATGGTACCTCCTCCTTGTATCGGTTCAAAAGGGGTAGGTAATTAGGTAGTTGTGGCCTTGAGTATTTTTACTTTCTTTTAAGCAACTGCCT
>JAEMBS010000253.1:27500-35959 GCA_018467065.1 Ephestia elutella | reverse complement strand
GATTCGTGTGGGCAACAATATCGCCCAAAGGACTCAGGAACGGCGGGATACGGAACTTCAGGGAACGAATAACACTTCAGTGGTGAGTGCTAGAAAGTAGCTCTATACGTCGTTGAATAGCCCTCGTCAAGAGGAACAAAACAACGTTTCATCCAGGTTTCTACCACAAAAACCAAGAGAGCTAGAGGCTTCGAAAGGTACGGAAAATTCCCATACAAAACGCTCGACCTAGTTAAGTAGGTTACACGTGCCGCCAGTCTGTCGCCAGCTACACGTCGTACGATCGCCACCCTACGTCAGAGCGCCGCCACCTGAAGACACCACTAGAGGCTCGAAGAATTGATGTCCAGAGCTGAAGACAGGCACCACACCTGAAGCGCAGTACCAACGGCATTCCTCAACCATTAATCGCATCCTGACGGCGCTTGGAATCGGAGCAATCTGATACCAAGCCCTTACCCCTACTCCCTCCAGACATCACACTCCTCTCCTGTCACCTTCCTCGTCTCCTCCGCCAAGGAACTCCTCAGCAGAGAACAGCTGTGAGATAAATCTTGGCCAGAAGTCAACTATAGACCAAGACATTCCCACCCTCCTTCAGCCATCATCACCAGGACCCGCACCCAGTACTTCTCCACCAGTTTCTTCATCCTGCCAGGGAACTCTTGAACCAAGGGTCGCAGAGTAAAAGTTCTTGGTCCATTGCCACCCCTTGACCAAGACCTCCCCACAAAATCCACGCCATCTCCAAATTCCTTCTTCTTCATCCCCCTTCCAAGGAACTCCTCAACCGTTTGCTCCAGGACAATCTTTCTTGGACTCCAAGTAATTGGGGACCAAGACACTACCACAGACCAGGGGCAACTACCACAGACCGAGGATTTCCACTCCTTACCCCATACCCCAGGGATCTCACCAACTATTAGCCCTAGAGAGCTAGTTCTTGCTCCCCTAACACCAGAAGGCTTAGTCCCTACCACAGCCCTCACCCCTACTTCAACCCCCTCCCCGATCCAAACCCCCCCACCCCCCACCCCCCCCCCTACCCCCCTCAAACTTTTTAGTCCATTCTTCTCCCCACGAAACCTCCCCCCCCCCTCCCCCCCTCCCCCCGCATAGAAATACCTCACCCCCCCGGATCCTAACTTAGCCAATTGTGGAGCTAGAACATCGAGCTTGGGCTCATTGGATTCGGCAAGAAAAATCCCGTCGTTTGGCTCCAACAGATTTCGGAAAATCCTCAAGGTACTGAAGAAAAGGTCAAAAAATAACACACACCAAATTCCACCAACACACCTCAAGTCGAGCAGTCCACCAGCGACACTTCGGGGAACCACCGCCTTAGATTAAGCTAGCATAGTTAGATAATATAGTAAATACAGTGTAAATATAGAATAATTAATTAACAGTAGTCATAACTTAGATAAATTTAGTTGTAAATAATAGTAGAAAAAGAAAAAAAAAAAAAAAGAAACATGTCGTCACCTATTAACTCAGCGGAATCTACCCCCACATCAGCTGGGGTGCCAGAGCCGATAGGACAGAAAAGGATGGAGCCTCTGGCAGTCAGCCCCGTCTCCGCAGGTCACCACAGCGGGAGGAGGCTGGCTCTTTCCGAGGAGCCAAAACCATCTACATCACAACAAACGACAACAACACCGGACAAGACACAAATACAGCCACAGAAGAAGACGCCGTCCAAACTTCCCAGGGCGGTCGCTCCAAAAAAGAAGAGGGAAGTCGTCGGAGTGCAGAAGCGGACCTCCAAGGGACCTTCTGAACTCTGCCGAAAGATTGCCCAAACGCGGGCGCAGTCTAAGAAAACCAACACTGGCAGCTTGAGAAGGGCGGTAACGCTGAAAAACGCCCAGATAACAGCCAGAACATCGGCTGTAGACTGCGTCCGCAGCATAAACGACATCAGCATCCCGGACACGACATTAACACCCACCAGACTAACAACACCGCCAGCTACCAAAAAAGGGAAAGGTAAGGGTAAACGCTCCCCAGTCACAGCGGCAAAGGAGGCCCCCGAGCTAGAGCCTAAGGCACGCGCATCCTCTGAGCCAGAGCTGAAAGAGCCAGAGGCAGACACACCGGCTGAGCCAGAGGCAGAGGCAGACGCACCTGCCGAGCCAGAGCCAGAGGCAAATGCACCGGCCAAGCCAGAGGTAAAGGCAGATGCATCAGTCCGAGCCAGAACCAGGTGCATCGGCCGAACCAGAGCCAGTGGCAGAAGCATCGGCCCAGCCAGAGGAAAGCGCGTCAGCTGAGGGAAAAGTACATCCGCAAGAGCCAGAACCAAGCGCACACCCCAAATTCGACCACTACAGCGTCGTCATCTCCACCACACCGATTGAAGGGCCGGGAGATGACGAGGATGCAGTGGAAAAGAGTTCAAGCCCTCAACTCAACACGGAGCAAGAACTGGATGTGTGGGAGAACTTAAGCGCAGGCTCGGGGGCAACGGATGACTGGACCGACCTGGAAAGCGTCGCCAGCAGCAGACATAGTCTGCTACCGCCTGTCCTCGGAGCGCGCCTAGGTGTCTCTAAAGACGTAGTCACCGAAAAGGCGCGGGAGATTTTCCTACAAGGTAAACAGGCGCTGGAAAGCTCCAGAACACTAAAAAGGGAACTGCGAGCAGAGGCGGTAGGGTGCATGAGCAGCCTCTACGAGATCGTCCTCTCTCTTTCGGACTCAAGGCAGAGACACCGCCTGAATCTGGAAGTCGAGAGGACGAGATCAGCTAGGGAGCTCGCCAACCAGGAGCGGCTGCACGCAAAACAGCTAGCGGAGACGACAAAGGCCATTACAGAGCGCCTTCAGGAGACTACGGAAGCCCTGGAGGGATGAAAAAGGCCGCCATGGCCATAGAACGCAAAATTGACGTTGAAGTGGATGACCTGTCAAAAATTGTCAAGGCCACCCACTTCGAGGTCAAGCTAGTGCCAAAACATCTGGCACAACAAACCCTCTCCAGCACACCGTTAGATCAAGTCGGAACTGCTGAACCGGACATAGGAAAAAAACTGGACGAAATTTCACAGAAACTATCCGGAATAGAAACTGAACTCCATTATAAGAGCCAGGATGACCGAGATCGCAGGCACGCGGAGGGATGGGTAGGGCAACGTTCCCCCAGCCCACAAGTGTCACCCCGCTCCCAGGATGTGACAGAGATATCCCTATTGAACATTCATAAGGAGGTACAAGGGCTGAGGGTTCAGCTGGATAAAATTCCATCTGCATGGCCGAAAACCAGCCCTGTTACTAGGGAGGAGGTCCGGGAAGACCTGCAAGCCGTGGTCGCATCACCAATCCTAAACAAAGCAGGGAAAATTCTAGAAGGGATAGAAGAAGTGAAAGAAGCCCAGTATGTCCGGGCGTCCGCTCCAGGGAACACCGGCATTGGAGTAGAACTGGCGGCCGTGGACACGGCGACCCAGTTGGAGGGTCTAATAAACCCCCTGCGGGCTGACGTTGCCGAACTTGCCAGTCACTCCAAGGACCTCAACCGCCGCATGGAGTGGTACAATTCCACGTTAAAGACAACACCAATTCCTCAGATCGTCAGCGCAACGGACAGAAGAAAAACCTTCGCAGAGGCCCTGAAAACCAAGCCTCCACCAAAGCCGAGCCACTCCCTTATAGTGACTGCAACCGACCCCACCAAGACCGGGGAAAAAGTGTTGCAAACTATAGGAGAGGTGCTCGACTTCAAAAACACGGGCATAACGGTGGACAGGGTCAGGAAGGCGAAGAACAGGAAGATTATTCTGACCTGCGAGAAGAAGGAGGATCTGGAGGAGATCAACAAGCAGCTCAAAAAAACAGACGCTCTAAAGGCCACGCAGGCAAAAGCAACAAACCCCTGTTAAGAATAAAGGGAGTGATATGCAGCCATAGCGATACCGACATAGTAGACAACCTTAAGGCTCAAAATAAAAAAATTTTTGAAGGCCTAAAAGGAGAGGATGTCACGATGCGGGTTCGCTATCGCAGACGTGCCAGGAATCCTCACCAGTGCCATCCGGTGTTGGAGGTGTCCCCTAAAATACATAAGCGAATGCTAGAGGTGGGTGCGGTGCACATCGGATACCAGAGACGCGCCGTTGAGGACCAATCCCCTCTGGTGCAGTGCGCGAAATGCCTGGGCTTTGGGCACCCGCGGGCGTTATGCAAGGAGGCGGAAACCCTCTGCAGCTACTGTGGAGAAGCACACTCCTGGCAGGACTGCCCCGCAAGAGCATCGGGCAGCCCACCTAAGTGCAAGAACTGCCAGAGGGCAAAAAGGGATACCACCGAGACAACACCGCACGTGGCATTCAGTGAGGAATGTCCGGAATGGCAAACGTGGGATGGCATAGCACGCTCGCGTATAGCATATTGCTAAGGGCGCCCCAGACACCACAGGCTCGAACAACCCCGACAAAAGTGGACACACTAAAATCAAAATAATACAAGCCAACCTCCAACATTCAAGGCAAGCCACAGCCGAACTGCTACAAGTAGCAGACAAAGAAGGATTTACCATCGCACTCGTGCAGGAGCCCTATGTGGGCTCAAGTGAGGTGGTAAAACAATATCCAGGCACTAAGATCATCCAGTGTACAATCGGCAGGCAAAAACCAGTGAAATCGGCGATTTTCGTTTTCGGGGACCAGCTGCGGGTAATTCACGACCCGCAGCTGGTGACCGAGACGGAGGCGGCGGTCTTGCTGGAAGCTGGAACAACAAGATTAGGCGTAGTGTCAGTCTACTTTGAAGGGGATGTACCGATAGAGCCGTACATTGAACGCACAAAAGCAATATGCCAAAAGCTAAATACGCCAAACATCTTAATAGGAGGGGACGTAAACGCTTGGAGCCACTGGTGGGGAAGTGCATCAGACAACCAAAGAGGCGAGGACTACAGTTACTTCCTGAACGAAATGGAATACCATATCCTCAACCGCGGAGACACGCCTACATTCGAAGTGCATCGACGTGGCCAGCTATGCACAAGCATCGTAGATGTGACTGCATGCAGCACGCCACTGCTGGGAAAAATCAAAGAGTGGAAAGTTGATCGAACTCTGATCACATCAGACCACAACGCCATCACATACACCTTGTGTCTGGGGAAAGGCTAAAATCGCTGAAATACCCCACCACAAGGAGGTACAATACGAACAAGGCGAACTGGTTGGAGTTTGAAAGGCAACTACACAAAGCCCTGGCAGCAAAGAACATCAACGTCGATGCAGTGGAGGCAGCGGTGGGCGGCGAGGATATGGAGACCATAGCAGAAGCCTACACAAAAGCTATAGAGGAGGCGTGTGAAAGCGCCATACCCAAGATAGGCACGTGGAAAGGAAAAACTACGCCTCCGTGGTGGAACCAGTCTCTAGAGGACCTAAAAAACGATGTTGTCCGTAAAAAGAGAAGGATCCGAAATGCAGCCCCCATCAGACTCGAAACCGTACTGGGAGACTACAGAGAAGCAAAGGAGGCATACGAGAAAGCTGCACTAGACGCCCAAACCGAAGGCTGGAAAGGTTACTGCACTACACAGGACAGAGAAAGCATGTGGGATGGGATTTATAGGGTCATAAGAAAGGCGACAGGGAGGCAAGAGGACATACTCCTAAGGGGATCGGATGGCAAAACACTCAGCCCTGAGCAATCAGCAGATCTCCTAGCAAAAACATTTTACCCTGATGACTCTACTACAACGGACAATCTATCCCACACGCAGCTCAGACAGCTTGTAGAAAGCAGAATCTTAGAAAAACAGCTATCGGCAGACGATCCTCCTTTCACAGTAGACGAGTTGGAAGCAGTGCTACGCGCACAAAACCCAAAGAAAGCACCGGGGCCGGACGGATTTACAGCTGACATATGTGCCCGGGCCATACGAGCGGACAGGAAGTTATTCTTGGCAATTGCAAACAAATGCCTAGCCATTGGATACTTCCCGAAGCAATGGAAAGTGGCCCACGTTGTAATCCTAAGGAAGCCCGGCAAGGCAGACTACACCCAGCCGAAATCACACAGACCCATAGGCCTTCTTTCGATTCTTGGCAAAACACTCGAAAAGCTTATGGTGGTACGAATACAATGGCATCTGCTCCCAACTCTCAGTCCCAAACAGTACGGTTTCCTGCCGCAGCGCGGTACGGAGGACGCCTTATATGATCTGCTGAAGCACGTAGAGACCCAAATAGAAACAGGGAATTCCGTGGTAATAGTTTCGCTGGACATAGAGGGCGCCTTCGATAACGCGTGGTGGCCGGCTCTAAAACATCGCCTTTTAAACAAAAATTGCCCAAGGAATCTCTATCACACAGTAGACTCATATCTCTCTGACAGAAGAATAACAGTCAATTACGCAGGTGCGATCAGTGAAAGGAAAACGACAAAGGGATGTGTCCAAGGATCCATCGGAGGACCGACCTTTTGGAACCTGATACTTGATCCACTTCTGCAGGAGCTTACGAGAGATGAAGTCTACTGTCAAGCATTCGCGGACGACGCAGTCTTAGTTTTCTCCAGTAAGTCCATAGCCACCATGGAGAATCAGATTAACCCAGTGCTGACAAAGATAACGGAATGGGGGATACGTAACAAGTTGAACTTCGCAGCCCACAAGACCAACGCAATGCTGCTAACGAAAAAACTGAAGTACGATCCACCAAAAATCCAAATGTCTGGTGTCCAATTATCACTGGTTAATGAGATCAAACTCCTGGGGCTCATAATAGACAGGAACCTTAACTTCAATAAGCATGTCACGGCCATCTGCAAGAAATCGGCAGACATATACAAGCAACTCGCGTGCGCAGCTAAGGTATCCTGGGGACTGAATGGGGAAATCATAAGGACCATTTACGTCGCAGTGATAGAGCCTATCACAACATACGCGGCGTGCGCCTGGGCAAGAGCGTCTACACTAGAAATGAACAGAAAAAAGTTGGAAGCACTCCAGAGAGGCTTTGCGCAGAAGATATGCAAAGCCTACAGGACTACGTCGCTAACATCAGCACTAGTCCTATCGGGAACATTGCCACTAGACCTACGCATCCAAGAAGTAGCAGCACTCTACGAGGCAAAGAAAGGCATCACGGAACACTATCTCCCACCTGGTCGTAACCTCGAGGAAAAAGTAAAAAATCTAGAGCTCCCACACCCGTCTACGCAAATAACGGTAGAGTACGAACTTCTCGAGGACATGACCACAAAAACCCAGGAAACCCACCATATCTCCGGCCCACAAGTCTACACTGACGGCAGTAAAGTAGAAGGACGAGTCGGAGCAGCTCTCACATGGTGGGAAGAAGGCAGGAGACCAGTAGTGAGACTTTCAGCCTAGACCCAACTTGTACGGTCTTCCAATCGGAACTCTACGCGTTGCACAGGGCGGTACTAAAAGCGAAAGGAAGCAAAAGGGAGACAGTTAACATCTTGAGTGATTCAAGATCATCACTCGAACTGTTGCAAAACCCAAAGCTCCTGCACCCCTGGCCAAAGCTATCAAGGAGAATATATTGGAGATCAGACAGGAAGGGCGGAGTGTGAGACTCTTCTGGCTAAGAGCACATGTGGGAACAGCAGGCAATGAAAGGGCAGACGAATTGGCGAAAGCAGCCACGAATATCACGGCTAACACACTCGACTACGCAGAGGTTCCGCTGTCCTATGTCAGGAAAAAAATCAGAGAGGAAACGGTCCAGAAATGGCAAGACCGATATGACACCTCCTCAACTGGGTCTGTCACAAGGGTATTCCTACCAGACGTCGAAAAAGCCTATCGACTTGTCAGAGGAACAAAACTTACCCCACTACATACCCAGATCCTGACGGGACACGGCGGTTTTGGGGAATACTTGCACAGGTTTAACCTTAGGGATAATCCAGGCTGTGAGTGCGACCCAAACATCAGCGAGTCAGTGTGGCACATACTGTTCGAATGCCCGCGCTTTCAAATGACCCGATACAACCTGGAGTGCTCAGTTGATCTGGTGCTAAATAAAAATAACGCGAAGGAGCTTATAAACAATACCAAAACTCGCGAAATCTTCCTGGATTATATGGAGCATGTAGCCGGGATAGCATCAAAACGAAACAGTACACTTCCAACAGTACACACCACACCGGGAAACCCTCATACACAACACATCACACAACTGACCACCCCAAAGGAAGCAGTGAATTTCAACATACTGCAAATTGGGGAAACGGGAAGCCCCGGATTACACCTAGCCGGCGTGGCCCTGTTCATGGTCAGCAACACGGAACGGATAGGAATAGCCTTCTGCAACACATTGGCTAAAACAAACATCTATATCTCTCCAGGTCTCGGCGCACTCTTGAATGGCAGTACGTCAAAAACATCAATGAGGCGTAAAGTGTTTAACGCACTGCCCACGGTAACCGTAGAAAATCAGACGTGCAGAATAGTGCGAAAGAACAATAAA
>JAEMBS010000253.1:7500-22500 GCA_018467065.1 Ephestia elutella | reverse complement strand
CCAGACGAGCCGCGTCTTTTGACACCACTCCCGTCCAAATCCGGGACAAAAATTTTGAAACCCACAGGACTTAGCAAATTTTTCAACAAAATTATTCCCCATACAAAATCTAAAAATAGAATTTCTCCAATTTTCTTCGGACGAAGCTCAAACTTCTAGGTGACCTGCTCCCATCTGAAACAAAGAAATTGGCATTAGTACATTTCCAAATTTCCACATAGTTTTCCGGAAAATTAGATTTTCCGTTTTTTATTGAATTTTGATTTTTCTCCAAAAATTTCTATAGACGCATATACAGATTATCATTTAACACGGTGCGGGCGCTTGGTCCACACCTGTATTCCAAATTTCGGAACGTTTCGTGCGACAAACCGCCGAAATATAACTAAATTAAACTCAAATTTCATCAAATTTTGCACATTTTTCGAAATTTTTCAAAATTTTTTCAGATTAAGCATACGGTTTTAACACCTAACCATCTGTAGCTCGCCGAGCCGCATCTAACGACACCTTTCCCGTGGAAATCGGAGAAAGTTTCGACTGGAAATCTCATATTTTGGTTCTGTAGGTAGGCGAAAAGTTTACCTTATAGGCACGGGCCATACCCGAATTTCGTTGATCCCATAGACGTGTGTTGTCAAAAATTTTACTGACTGCTTGGCTCGTAAAACAAACGCATTCTGCGAAAAAACATTACAAAATTTTCATATACTTTCTCCGGAAAAAATTAATTAATTTTCGGCTTTTTACATATCAAAAATCACCCTTTTTCCAAATTTTTGTATCGACACCAGTCCATATTAGTACGAATAACGGTGCGGGCACTCGGTCTGCACCCCCGTTGTGAATTTCGGGCAAATCCGGCGCAGGACCGCTGAAATTTTGGCAATTTTCACTAAAATTCCCACTTTTTCCAAAAAATTCCCGAAATTCCCAGGCATATAGCATCGGCTGCTGTATATCTGCACTGCCCCAGACGAGCCGCGTCTTTTGACACCACTCCCGTCCAAATCCGGGACAAAAATTTTGAAACCCACAGGACTTAGCAAATTTTTCAACAAAATTATTCCCCATACAAAATCTAAAAATAGAATTTCTCCAATTTTCTTCGGACGAAGCTCAAACTTCTAGGTGACCTGCTCCCATCTGAAACAAAGAAATTGGCATTAGTACATTTCCAAATTTCCACATAGTTTTCCGGAAAATTAGATTTTCCGTTTTTTATTGAATTTTGATTTTTCTCCAAAAATTTCTATAGACGCATATACAGATTATCATTTAACACGGTGCGGGCGCTTGGTCCACACCTGTATTCCAAATTTCGGACGTTTCGTGCGACAAACCGCCGAAATATAACTAAATTAAACTCAAATTTCATCAAATTTTGCACATTTTTCGAAATTTTTCAAAATTTTTTCAGATTAAGCATACGGTTTTAACACCTAACCATCTGTAGCTCGCCGAGCCGCATCTAACGACACCTTTCCCGTGGAAATCGGAGAAAGTTTCGACTGGAAATCTCATATTTTGGTTCTGTAGGTAGGCAAAAAGTTTACCTTATAGGCACGGGCCATACCCGAATTTCGTTGATCCCATAGACGTGTGTTGTCAAAAATTTTACTGACTGCTTGGCTCGTAAAACAAACGCATTCTGCGAAAAAACATTACAAAATTTTCATATACTTTCTCCGGAAAAAATTAATTAATTTTCGGCTTTTTACATATCAAAAATCACCCTTTTTTCCAAATTTTTGTATCGACACCAGTCCATATTAGTACGAATAACGGTGCGGGCACTCGGTCTGCACCCCCGTTGTGAATTTCGGGCAAATCCGGCGCAGGACCGCTGAAATTTTGGCAATTTTCACTAAAATTCCCACTTTTTCCAAAAAATTCCCGAAATTCCCAGGCATATAGCATCGGCTGCTGTATATCTGCACTGCCCCAGACGAGCCGCGTCTTTTGACACCACTCCCGTCCAAATCCGGGACAAAAATTTTGAAACCCACAGGACTTAGCAAATTTTTCAACAAAATTATTCCCCATACAAAATCTAAAAATAGAATTTCTCCAATTTTCTTCGGACGAAGCTCAAACTTCTAGGTGACCTGCTCCCATCTGAAACAAAGAAATTTGGCATTAGTACATTTCCAAATTTCCACATAGTTTTCCGGAAAATTAGATTTTCCGTTTTTTATTGAATTTTGATTTTTCTCCAAAAATTTCTATAGACGCATATACAGATTATCATTTAACACGGTGCGGGCGCTTGGTCCACACCTGTATTCCAAATTTCGGACGTTTCGTGCGACAAACCGCCGAAATATAACTAAATTAAACTCAAATTTCATCAAATTTTGCACATTTTTCGAAATTTTTCAAAATTTTTTCAGATTAAGCATACGGTTTTAACACCTAACCATCTGTAGCTCGCCGAGCCGCATCTAACGACACCTTTCCCGTGGAAATCGGAGAAAGTTTCGACTGGAAATCTCATATTTTGGTTCTGTAGGTAGGCAAAAAGTTTACCTTATAGGCACGGGCCATACCCGAATTTCGTTGATCCCATAGACGTGTGTTGTCAAAAATTTTACTGACTGCTTGGCTCGTAAAACAAACGCATTCTGCGAAAAAACATTACAAAATTTTCATATACTTTCTCCGGAAAAAATTAATTAATTTTCGGCTTTTTACATATCAAAAATCACCCTTTTTTCCAAATTTTTGTATCGACACCAGTCCATATTAGTACGAATAACGGTGCGGGCACTCGGTCTGCACCCCGTTGTGAATTTCGGGCAAATCCGGCGCAGGACCGCTGAAATTTTGGCAATTTTCACTAAAATTCCCACTTTTTCCAAAAAATTCCCGAAATTCCCAGGCATATAGCATCGGCTGCTGTATATCTGCACTGCCCCAGACGAGCCGCGTCTTTTGACACCACTCCCGTCCAAATCCGGGACAAAAATTTTGAAACCCACAGGACTTAGCAAATTTTTCAACAAAATTATTCCCCATACAAAATCTAAAAATAGAATTTCTCCAATTTTCTTCGGACGAAGCTCAAACTTCTAGGTGACCTGCTCCCATCTGAAACAAACAAATTGGCATTAGTACATTTCCAAATTTCCACATAGTTTTCCGGAAAATTAGATTTTCCGTTTTTTATTGAATTTTGATTTTTCTCCAAAAATTTCTATAGACGCATATACAGATTATCATTTAACACGGTGCGGGCGCTTGGTCCACACCTGTATTCCAAATTTCGGACGTTTCGTGCGACAAACCGCCGAAATATAACTAAATTAAACTCAAATTTCATCAAATTTTGCACATTTTTCGAAATTTTTCAAAATTTTTTCAGATTAAGCATACGGTTTTAACACCTAACCATCTGTAGCTCGCCGAGCCGCATCTAACGACACCTTTCCCGTGGAAATCGGAGAAAGTTTCGACTGGAAATCTCATATTTTGGTTCTGTAGGTAGGCGAAAAAGTTTACCTTATAGGCACGGGCCATACCCGAATTTCGTTGATCCCATAGACGTGTGTTGTCAAAAATTTTACTGACTGCTTGGCTCGTAAAACAAACGCATTCTGCGAAAAAACATTACAAAATTTTCATATACTTTCTCCGGAAAAAATTAATTAATTTTCGGCTTTTTACATATCAAAAATCACCCTTTTTTCCAAATTTTTGTATCGACACCAGTCCATATTAGTACGAATAACGGTGCGGGCACTCGGTCTGCACCCCCGTTGTGAATTTCGGGCAAATCCGGCGCAGGACCGCTGAAATTTTGGCAATTTTCACTAAAATTCCCACTTTTTCCAAAAATTCCCGAAATTCCCAGGCATATAGCATCGGCTGCTGTATATCTGCACTGCCCCAGACGAGCCGCGTCTTTTGACACCACTCCCGTCCAAATCCGGGACAAAAATTTTGAAACCCACAGGACTTAGCAAATTTTTCAACAAAATTATTCCCCATACAAAATCTAAAAATAGAATTTCTCCAATTTTCTTCGGACGAAGCTCAAACTTCTAGGTGACCTGCTCCCATCTGAAACAAACAAATTGGCATTAGTACATTTCCAAATTTCCACATAGTTTTCCGGAAAATTAGATTTTCCGTTTTTTATTGAATTTCGATTTTTCTCCAAAAAATTTCTATAGACGCATATACAGATTATCATTTAACACGGTGCGGGCGCTTGGTCCACACCTGTATTCCAAATTTCGGACGTTTCGTGCGACAAACCGCCGAAATATAACTAAATTAAACTCAAATTTCATCAAATTTTGCACATTTTTCGAAATTTTTCAAAATTTTTTCAGATTAAGCATACGGTTTTAACACCTAACCATCTGTAGCTCGCCGAGCCGCATCTAACGACACCTTTCCCGTGGAAATCGGAGAAAGTTTCGACTGGAAATCTCATATTTTGGTTCTGTAGGTAGGCGAAAAGTTTACCTTATAGGCACGGGCCATACCCGAATTTCGTTGATCCCATAGACGTGTGTTGTCAAAAATTTTACTGACTGCTTGGCTCGTAAAACAAACGCATTCTGCGAAAAAACATTACAAAATTTTCATATACTTTCTCCGGAAAAAATTAATTAATTTTCGGCTTTTTGCATATCAAAAATCACCCTTTTTCCAAATTTTTGTATCGACACCAGTCCATATTAGTACGAATAACGGTGCGGGCACTCGGTCTGCACCCCCGTTGTGAATTTCGGGCAAATCCGGCGCAGGACCGCTGAAATTTTGGCAATTTTCACTAAAATTCCCACTTTTTCCAAAAAATTCCCGAAATTCCCAGGCATATAGCATCGGCTGCTGTATATCTGCACTGCCCCAGACGAGCCGCGTCTTTTGACACCACTCCCGTCCAAATCCGGGACAAAAATTTTGAAACCCACAGGACTTAGCAAATTTTTCAACAAAATTATTCCCCATACAAAATCTAAAAATAGAATTTCTCCAATTTTCTTCGGACGAAGCTCAAACTTCTAGGTGACCTGCTCCCATCTGAAACAAAGAAATTGGCATTAGTACATTTCCAAATTTCCACATAGTTTTCCGGAAAATTAGATTTTCCGTTTTTTATTGAATTTCGATTTTTCTCCAAAAATTTCTATAGACGCATATACAGATTATCATTTAACACGGTGCGGGCGCTTGGTCCACACCTGTATTCCAAATTTCGGACGTTTCGTGCGACAAACCGCCGAAATATAACTAAATTAAACTCAAATTTCATCAAATTTTGCACATTTTTCGAAATTTTTCAAAATTTTTTCAGATTAAGCATACGGTTTTAACACCTAACCATCTGTAGCTCGCCGAGCCGCATCTAACGACACCTTTCCCGTGGAAATCGGAGAAAGTTTCGACTGGAAATCTCATATTTTGGTTCTGTAGGTAGGCGAAAAGTTTACCTTATAGGCACGGGCCATACCCGAATTTCGTTGATCCCATAGACGTGTGTTGTCAAAAATTTTACTGACTGCTTGGCTCGTAAAACAAACGCATTCTGCGAAAAAACATTACAAAATTTTCATATACTTTCTCCGGAAAAAATTAATTAATTTTCGGCTTTTTACATATCAAAAATCACCCTTTTTCCAAATTTTTGTATCGACACCAGTCCATATTAGTACGAATAACGGTGCGGGCACTCGGTCTGCACCCCCGTTGTGAATTTCGGGCAAATCCGGCGCAGGACCGCTGAAATTTTGGCAATTTTCACTAAAATTCCCACTTTTTCCAAAAAATTCCCGAAATTCCCAGGCATATAGCATCGGCTGCTGTATATCTGCACTGCCCCAGACGAGCCGCGTCTTTTGACACCACTCCCGTCCAAATCCGGGACAAAAATTTTGAAACCCACAGGACTTAGCAAATTTTTCAACAAAATTATTCCCCATACAAAATCTAAAAATAGAATTTCTCCAATTTTCTTCGGACGAAGCTCAAACTTCTAGGTGACCTGCTCCCATCTGAAACAAAGAAATTGGCATTAGTACATTTCCAAATTTCCACATAGTTTTCCGGAAAATTAGATTTTCCGTTTTTTATTGAATTTTGATTTTTCTCCAAAAATTTCTATAGACGCATATACAGATTATCATTTAACACGGTGCGGGCGCTTGGTCCACACCTGTATTCCAAATTTCGGACGTTTCGTGCGACAAACCGCCGAAATATAACTAAATTAAACTCAAATTTCATCAAATTTTGCACATTTTTCGAAATTTTTCAAAATTTTTTCAGATTAAGCATACGGTTTTAACACCTAACCATCTGTAGCTCGCCGAGCCGCATCTAACGACACCTTTCCCGTGGAAATCGGAGAAAGTTTCGACTGGAAATCTCATATTTTGGTTCTGTAGGTAGGCGAAAAGTTTACCTTATAGGCACGGGCCATACCCGAATTTCGTTGATCCCATAGACGTGTGTTGTCAAAAATTTTACTGACTGCTTGGCTCGTAAAACAAACGCATTCTGCGAAAAAACATTACAAAATTTTCATATACTTTCTCCGGAAAAAATTAATTAATTTTCGGCTTTTTACATATCAAAAATCACCCTTTTTTCCAAATTTTTGTATCGACACCAGTCCATATTAGTACGAATAACGGTGCGGGCACTCGGTCTGCACCCCCGTTGTGAATTTCGGGCAAATCCGGCGCAGGACCGCTGAAATTTTGGCAATTTTCACTAAAATTCCCACTTTTTCCAAAAAATTCCCGAAATTCCCAGGCATATAGCATCGGCTGCTGTATATCTGCACTGCCCCAGACGAGCCGCGTCTTTTGACACCACTCCCGTCCAAATCCGGGACAAAAATTTTGAAACCCACAGGACTTAGCAAATTTTTCAACAAAATTATTCCCCATACAAAATCTAAAAATAGAATTTCTCCAAATTTTCTTCGGACGAAGCTCAAACTTCTAGGTGACCTGCTCCCATCTGAAACAAACAAATTGGCATTAGTACATTTCCAAATTTCCACATAGTTTTCCGGAAAATTAGATTTTCCGTTTTTTATTGAATTTCGATTTTTCTCCAAAAAATTTCTATAGACGCATATACAGATTATCATTTAACACGGTGCGGGCGCTTGGTCCACACCTGTATTCCAAATTTCGGACGTTTCGTGCGACAAACCGCCGAAATATAACTAAATTAAACTCAAATTTCATCAAATTTTGCACATTTTTCGAAATTTTTCAAAATTTTTTCAGATTAAGCATACGGTTTTAACACCTAACCATCTGTAGCTCGCCGAGCCGCATCTAACGACACCTTTCCCGTGGAAATCGGAGAAAGTTTCGGCTGGAAATCTCATATTTTGGTTCTGTAGGTAGGCGAAAAGTTTACCTTATAGGCACGGGCCATACCCGAATTTCGTTGATCCCATAGACGTGTGTTGTCAAAAATTTTACTGACTGCTTGGCTCGTAAAACAAACGCATTCTGCGAAAAAACATTACAAAATTTTCATATACTTTCTCCGGAAAAAATTAATTAATTTTCGGCTTTTTACATATCAAAAATCACCCTTTTTTCCAAATTTTTGTATCGACACCAGTCCATATTAGTACGAATAACGGTGCGGGCACTCGGTCTGCACCCCCGTTGTGAATTTCGGGCAAATCCGGCGCAGGACCGCTGAAATTTTGGCAATTTTCACTAAAATTCCCACTTTTTCCAAAAAATTCCCGAAATTCCCAGGCATATAGCATCGGCTGCTGTATATCTGCACTGCCCCAGACGAGCCGCGTCTTTTGACACCACTCCCGTCCAAATCCGGGACAAAAATTTTGAAACCCACAGGACTTAGCAAATTTTTCAACAAAATTATTCCCCATACAAAATCTAAAAATAGAATTTCTCCAATTTTCTTCGGACGAAGCTCAAACTTCTAGGTGACCTGCTCCCATCTGAAACAAACAAATTGGCATTAGTACATTTCCAAATTTCCACATAGTTTTCCGGAAAATTAGATTTTTCGTTTTTTATTGAATTTTGATTTTTCTCCAAAAATTTCTATAGACGCATATACAGATTATCATTTAACACGGTGCGGGCGCTTGGTCCACACCTGTATTCCAAATTTCGGACGTTTCGTGCGACAAACCGCCGAAATATAACTAAATTAAACTCAAATTTCATCAAATTTTGCACATTTTTCGAAATTTTTCAAAATTTTTTCAGATTAAGCATACGGTTTTAACACCTAACCATCTGTAGCTCGCCGAGCCGCATCTAACGACACCTTTCCCGTGGAAATCGGAGAAAGTTTCGGCTGGAAATCTCATATTTTGGTTCTGTAGGTAGGCGAAAAGTTTACCTTATAGGCACGGGCCATACCCGAATTTCGTTGATCCCATAGACGTGTGTTGTCAAAAATTTTACTGACTGCTTGGCTCGTAAAACAAACGCATTCTGCGAAAAAACATTACAAAATTTTCATATACTTTCTCCGGAAAAAATTAATTAATTTTCGGCTTTTTACATATCAAAAATCACCCTTTTTTCCAAATTTTTGTATCGACACCAGTCCATATTAGTACGAATAACGGTGCGGGCACTCGGTCTGCACCCCCGTTGTGAATTTCGGGCAAATCCGGCGCAGGACCGCTGAAATTTTGGCAATTTTCACTAAAATTCCCACTTTTTCCAAAAAATTCCCGAAATTCCCAGGCATATAGCATCGGCTGCTGTATATCTGCACTGCCCCAGACGAGCCGCGTCTTTTGACACCACTCCCGTCCAAATCCGGGACAAAAATTTTGAAACCCACAGGACTTAGCAAATTTTTCAACAAAATTATTCCCCATACAAAATCTAAAAATAGAATTTCTCCAATTTTCTTCGGACGAAGCTCAAACTTCTAGGTGACCTGCTCCCATCTGAAACAAAGAAATTGGCATTAGTACATTTCCAAATTTCCACATAGTTTTCCGGAAAATTAGATTTTCCGTTTTTTATTGAATTTTGATTTTTCTCAAAAAATTTCTATAGACGCATATACAGATTATCATTTAACACGGTGCGGGCGCTTGGTCCACACCTGTATTCCAAATTTCGGACGTTTCGTGCGACAAACCGCCGAAATATAACTAAATTAAACTCAAATTTCATCAAATTTTGCACATTTTTCGAAATTTTTCAAAATTTTTTCAGATTAAGCATACGGTTTTAACACCTAACCATCTGTAGCTCGCCGAGCCGCATCTAACGACACCTTTCCCGTGGAAATCGGAGAAAGTTTCGACTGGAAATCTCATATTTTGGTTCTGTAGGTAGGCGAAAAAGTTTACCTTATAGGCACGGGCCATACCCGAATTTCGTTGATCCCATAGACGTGTGTTGTCAAAAATTTTACTGACTGCTTGGCTCGTAAAACAAACGCATTCTGCGAAAAAACATTACAAAATTTTCATATACTTTCTCCGGAAAAAATTAATTAATTTTCGGCTTTTTACATATCAAAAATCACCCTTTTTCCAAATTTTTGTATCGACACCAGTCCATATTAGTACGAATAACGGTGCGGGCACTCGGTCTGCACCCCCGTTGTGAATTTCGGGCAAATCCGGCGCAGGACCGCTGAAATTTTGGCAATTTTCACTAAAATTCCCACTTTTTCCAAAAAATTCCCGAAATTCCCAGGCATATAGCATCGGCTGCTGTATATCTGCACTGCCCCAGACGAGCCGCGTCTTTTGACACCACTCCCGTCCAAATCCGGGACAAAAATTTTGAAACCCACAGGACTTAGCAAATTTTTCAACAAAATTATTCCCCATACAAAATCTAAAAATAGAATTTCTCCAATTTTCTTCGGACGAAGCTCAAACTTCTAGGTGACCTGCTCCCATCTGAAACAAAGAAATTGGCATTAGTACATTTCCAAATTTCCACATAGTTTTCCGGAAAATTAGATTTTCCGTTTTTTATTGAATTTCGATTTTTCTCAAAAAATTTCTATAGACGCATATACAGATTATCATTTAACACGGTGCGGGCGCTTGGTCCACACCTGTATTCCAAATTTCGGACGTTTCGTGCGACAAACCGCCGAAATATAACTAAATTAAACTCAAATTTCATCAAATTTTGCACATTTTTCGAAATTTTTCAAAATTTTTTCAGATTAAGCATACGGTTTTAACACCTAACCATCTGTAGCTCGCCGAGCCGCATCTAACGACACCTTTCCCGTGGAAATCGGAGAAAGTTTCGACTGGAAATCTCATATTTTGGTTCTGTAGGTAGGCGAAAAAGTTTACCTTATAGGCACGGGCCATACCCGAATTTCGTTGATCCCATAGACGTGTGTTGTCAAAAATTTTACTGACTGCTTGGCTCGTAAAACAAACGCATTCTGCGAAAAAACATTACAAAATTTTCATATACTTTCTCCGGAAAAAATTAATTAATTTTCGGCTTTTTACATATCAAAAATCACCCTTTTTTCCAAATTTTTGTATCGACACCAGTCCATATTAGTACGAATAACGGTGCGGGCACTCGGTCTGCACCCCCGTTGTGAATTTCGGGCAAATCCGGCGCAGGACCGCTGAAATTTTGGCAATTTTCACTGAAATTCCCACTTTTTCCAAAAAATTCCCGAAATTCCCAGGCATATAGCATCGGCTGCTGTATATCTGCACTGCCCCAGACGAGCCGCGTCTTTTGACACCACTCCCGTCCAAATCCGGGACAAAAATTTTGAAACCCACAGGACTTAGCAAATTTTTCAACAAAATTATTCCCCATACAAAATCTAAAAATAGAATTTCTCCAATTTTCTTCGGACGAAGCTCAAACTTCTAGGTGACCTGCTCCCATCTGAAACAAAGAAATTGGCATTAGTACATTTCCAAATTTCCACATAGTTTTCCGGAAAATTAGATTTTCCGTTTTTTATTGAATTTTGATTTTTCTCAAAAAATTTCTATAGACGCATACACAGATTATCATTTAACACGGTGCGGGCGCTTGGTCCACACCTGTATTCCAAATTTCGGACGTTTCGTGCGACAAACCGCCGAAATATAACTAAATTAAACTCAAATTTCATCAAATTTTGCACATTTTTCGAAATTTTTCAAAATTTTTTCAGATTAAGCATACGGTTTTAACACCTAACCATCTGTAGCTCGTTGAGCCGCATCTAACGACACCTTTCCCGTGGAAATCGGAGAAAGTTTCGACTGGAAATCTCATATTTTGGTTCTGTAGGTAGGCAAAAAGTTTACCTTATAGGCACGGGCCATACCCGAATTTCGTTGATCCCATAGACGTGTGTTGTCAAAAATTTTACTGACTGCTTGGCTCGTAAAACAAACGCATTCTGCGAAAAAACATTACAAAATTTTCATATACTTTCTCCGGAAAAAATTAATTAATTTTCGGCTTTTTACATATCAAAAATCACCCTTTTTTCCAAATTTTTGTATCGACACCAGTCCATATTAGTACGAATAACGGTGCGGGCACTCGGTCTGCACCCCCGTTGTGAATTTCGGGCAAATCCGGCGCAGGACCGCTGAAATTTTGGCAATTTTCACTAAAATTCCCACTTTTTCCAAAAAATTCCCGAAATTCCCAGGCATATAGCATCGGCTGCTGTATATCTGCACTGCCCCAGACGAGCCGCGTCTTTTGACACCACTCCCGTCCAAATCCGGGACAAAAATTTTGAAACCCACAGGACTTAGCAAATTTTTCAACAAAATTATTCCCCATACAAAATCTAAAAATAGAATTTCTCCAATTTTCTTCGGACGAAGCTCAAACTTCTAGGTGACCTGCTCCCATCTGAAACAAAGAAATTGGCATTAGTACATTTCCAAATTTCCACATAGTTTTCCGGAAAATTAGATTTTCCGTTTTTTATTGAATTTTGATTTTTCTCCAAAAATTTCTATAGACGCATATACAGATTATCATTTAACACGGTGCGGGCGCTTGGTCCACACCTGTATTCCAAATTTCGGACGTTTCGTGCGACAAACCGCCGAAATATAACTAAATTAAACTCAAATTTCATCAAATTTTGCATATTTTTCGAAATTTTTCAAAATTTTTTCAGATTAAGCATACGGTTTTAACACCTAACCATCTGTAGCTCGTTGAGCCGCATCTAACGACACCTTTCCCGTGGAAATCGGAGAAAGTTTCGACTGGAAATCTCATATTTTGGTTCTGTAGGTAGGCGAAAAAGTTTACCTTATAGGCACGGGCCATACCCGAATTTCGTTGATCCCATAGACGTGTGTTGTCAAAAATTTTACTGACTGCTTGGCTCGTAAAACAAACGCATTCTGCGAAAAAACATTACAAAATTTTCATATACTTTCTCCGGAAAAAATTAATTAATTTTCGGCTTTTTACATATCAAAAATCACCCTTTTTTCCAAATTTTTGTATCGACACCAGTCCATATTAGTACGAATAACGGTGCGGGCACTCGGTCTGCACCCCCGTTGTGAATTTCGGGCAAATCCGGCGCAGGACCGCTGAAATTTTGGCAATTTTCACTAAAATTCCCACTTTTTCCAAAAAATTCCCGAAATTCCCAGGCATATAGCATCGGCTGCTGTATATCTGCACTGCCCCAGACGAGCCGCGTCTTTTGACACCACTCCCGTCCAAATCCGGGACAAAAATTTTGAAACCCACAGGACTTAGCAAATTTTTCAACAAAATTATTCCCCATACAAAATCTAAAAATAGAATTTCTCCAAATTTTCTTCGGACGAAGCTCAAACTTCTAGGTGACCTGCTCCCATCTGAAACAAAGAAATTGGCATTAGTACATTTCCAAATTTCCACATAGTTTTCCGGAAAATTAGATTTTCCGTTTTTTATTGAATTTTGATTTTTCTCCAAAAATTTCTATAGACGCATATACAGATTATCATTTAACACGGTGCGGGCGCTTGGTCCACACCTGTATTCCAAATTTCGGACGTTTCGTGCGACAAACCGCCGAAATATAACTAAATTAAACTCAAATTTCATCAAATTTTGCATATTTTTCGAAATTTTTCAAAATTTTTTCAGATTAAGCATACGGTTTTAACACCTAACCATCTGTAGCTCGCCGAGCCGCATCTAACGACACCTTTCCCGTGGAAATCGGAGAAAGTTTCGACTGGAAATCTCATATTTTGGTTCTGTAGGTAGGCGAAAAAGTTTACCTTATAGGCACGGGCCATACCCGAATTTCGTTGATCCCATAGACGTGTGTTGTCAAAAATTTTACTGACTGCTTGGCTCGTAAAACAAACGCATTCTGCGAAAAAACATTACAAAATTTTCATATACTTTCTCCGGAAAAAATTAATTAATTTTCGGCTTTTTACATATCAAAAATCACCCTTTTTTCCAAATTTTTGTATCGACACCAGTCCATATTAGTACGAATAACGGTGCGGGCACTCGGTCTGCACCCCCGTTGTGAATTTCGGGCAAATCCGGCGCAGGACCGCTGAAATTTTGGCAATTTTCACTAAAATTCCCACTTTTTCCAAAAAATTCCCGAAATTCCCAGGCATATAGCATCGGCTGCTGTATATCTGCACTGCCCCAGACGAGCCGCGTCTTTTGACACCACTCCCGTCCAAATCCGGGACAAAAATTTTGAAAAAATTGCCCGCCCACCCGCCCATATTCCTGCTATAGGGGTAAAATAATTTTTCCGTCTCCATAGCGAGTAGCAAGTTCGTTCGGCGCCATCTAGTGGACATAATAAAGGAAAAAATAAGTTACATTAACATACTCTTGTTGGAGTATAAACCTAAATTAATCTTTCTTGGTAATCGTTGCCTACCGGGGCACGATCCAAAAAATTTTTTGGACGATTTAAATCTAAAAAATAATTTCGAGTTAGCCTTTTCATATATTTTCTTCACAGACGACGTTCTGAAAAAAAAATAAAAAATTTTCGAAACTTTGGGATCAATTAGAAATAAGTTAGATATAAGGACAGTGTCAGCACCTTTACATGCCGACACAATATTAGGACAAATTGACGAGACTTCCGCTCCTATAATATACACTGGTTGTAGGGTATAGGAGACGGAAGCCGCTACCAAATTAATTATAATAATAATAATTTTGACTAACAGGTCCCCTCTTAAGTTAAATTAATAATACAATTAAAAATCATAATAAATTTTACAACTTTTACAAATCTTATTTTAAAAACAAATTTATTAGTCGGTAGCTAGAGTCAAGATGATGATCACGAGATCCCCTTGTCCCAAACCCAAGGAAACTACGGAAGACGTACAAAAAAGTACAACAAATGTAAGACGAAGCGTGGGAGAGTGGCCCCCCGCTGAGAGCCCAGGGACATCGACAGTGGGAAAACCAGACCCTTCGATGAAGCGGACTGGCACTGTCAAACTGACATACAAACCTGGGCAAACTCTTCCAAAAACCAGTGGTACTAGCAGTACTAGTACCACTGCCACAAAAACAAAGGTCCCGCCTTCGACTAAAAACAAAAAGGATGAAGAGTTCACACCACCCACGCCACCTCCGCATAAGAACAAATTAGAGGTGGCCTTGTACTGGAAAACCTACGCCATCGAGTGTTTGGAAGAATCGCGCAATCTAAAGGGCACGCTGAAAGCGGGTCTGGATTGGGCGATTAAGCGGCTCTACGAATTGGTAGAGTCGCAGTCACAAATTGAGGGGGGAGAAAAGGCAGGACAGTGGCGAGAGGAGGGAATGACTGACCGTACCTTCTCCATCAGCCCGGCTCATGAGGGAGTTACCCTTGCTGTGCGCCTGGAGGAGCAAACCAAGCTGCTCCAGGAGCACAGCTTGAAAATGAAGGAGCTCCACCAAATGATGGAGGAACAGAGGGTGCTGATGGAGAAGGCTGCGGCCACAGCCTCACACGTTGAGCGAACCAAAGTGCTGACTGAAGAGCTCAGGGAGATGCTGCATGAACAGGGGGAGACGA
>JAEMBS010000252.1:0-36000 GCA_018467065.1 Ephestia elutella | reverse complement strand
CAACCGGAGGTAGAACTTCTATCTTCTTTGCGATATGTGAATTCAGTATTTATTAGTCTGTTTTGCAGTAAGTTTGTGTACCTATATTGACAGATAACTAAAAAATCAATATCCTTGGTGGACCGTGAGGCTATCGGTCTGTGTGGGTCAATACGGTACTTCAGAGCTGAATATAACAACATGGATGTACCAATCCCTGTTGTAATCAAAACTGAGCCGGAGTCAGATGTTGCTAATGCTGACATTGGATATGAGGAACCAGAGGAAGGTATGCATTATTTTGATACTCAAACATTCACTGATATTTCCATTGATATCTGTTCACAATTTAATACAAGTGTGACTGATTCACAGTGTTGCCAGTATGATGTCCCAAAAAGTATGGTTGCCTTCCTGAAAAGGTACGTGGTTTTTTACTGCAAGGTACGGTTGGGCCAGATTCTCACGAGATGACGGGGGGTGCGTACGATTTGTTCGAAACACATCGATATTATAAATTTTCATCATCTATCAACAAAGTTACGGAATGCTCGCCTGAACTCACTGCAGTGATTTAGAATACCTAATAATACACTTTCGGTAGGTTTCCAAAGTAATACGTTCGCATTAGGTACATTCATTACACTTATAGAATCTCAGGGAGTTTTCATTCAGATCATTCACGGAGTCAGTTCGTTTCGAATGTATATAAATCGGTACTTTACAAATAAATAACATTAAGTCAAAAAACAGTCTTAGTGGCTAAAAGAATGAAATTTGTTAAACAATCTCAAACATTACAATTGAACCAAATATGTCCAGAAGAAAAAGTAGACTTTTTCCGCCATTGCAACCTTCTACCTAATACAATTCGGTGTATTATTTGCGGTCCTTCGAATTGTGGGAAAACTAATGTAATCATTGGTCTTCTATTACATGAAAATGGTTTACGTTTTAAAAATGTTTATCTTTATTCAAAAACATTGTATCAGCCGAAATATGTATTTTTAGAAAATGTTCTTAATTTAGTGCCGGATGTATCGTTTGCAAAATATAAAGATAATGAACTTATTTTAAGCCCTCATGATGCAAAACCACACTCCATAATAATATTTGATGACGTCGCATGTGAGAACCAGTCCAATATGAGGGATTATTTTGCAATGGGCAGACATAAGTTTATCGACTGTTTTTACTTGAATCAAACGTATAGTAAGATACCTAAACAGCTAGTAAGAGACAATGCAAATCTTTTAATATTATTCAAACAGGATGATGTCAACCTCCATCATGTTTATGACGAACACGTTAATACTGACATGTCGTGGTCTGAGTTTCGAGAAATGTGTTCAAAGGTATGGAGTGAACCCTATAACTATTTAGTAATCAATAAGGATTGTGTAAAGAACAAAGGTTGTTATAGGAAGAATTTCGATACATTTGTCTTGTTTGATGAGAATCAAAATACAACCATATAAGAAGATATATTTGATTAATATCTCCAGTCGATCTATTACCGTATCAAGCAAATAACGTATATTTATCAAGATCATAATGGAAAAAGAGTTAAAAACTCAAATAGTTAAAATAGCAGAAGTTGTTAAAAAGAAAATCAAAGATATGAAAACTATAGAATCGTACAATGATAATGTATTAAATACAGTTTTTAGACCTGTTACTGATCCAATACATCAGTTAGTTAAGGATCGGAACCATAAAATTAAATCAGAAGAAGCAAAGGATGTCGTAACGAAAAATCTTGTAAAAGAGCAAATTACATCACCTGAATTGCATTTGAACACAAGTTTTAAAAACAATATTTCTCAACAAAATTATTCTGAAGATGATTCTGATGAAGATTCTAGTAATATTAATACCAGTGATACATCGTATAAAACAATTGATTCAATAGCTAGTCCTAGAGAAAATACTTCATCCTGGTCACTTTCCTCTGAAATATTTAATGATGTTCCTTTTGGTGTCAGACGAGAACGAGGTAAATTAATGATGGGTACAGCACGTGTTTATATAAATGATCGAAATATATCTATAGCAGGACATGATTATCAAATAACGCCAGGATTGGAGGAGTTATTATTGAAAAAAGTACCTAATTTGGATGTTGTTACTAAAAATGATTGTCAAGAATATAAAACCATGTTAATAGACACAAATGCTCACAGACGAGATTTTGATTCTAGTAAACCAATTAAATCTAATAAAGGACAAAAGTATTTGCACATCATTAAACCGCTATTTAAACTGCGAAAGCCTTCAACATCTTCTGTTAGTAATCCTGATGATATGAGCGCAGGAGAAGGATTGATGCTTAAGAAGAGATTTAAAAAAAATACTGACTACATTTACTGGGATGACCCTAATGAGCTAGTAGAAAGACTCAAATTACTTATAGCATCTAAAGATGCAGGCAACACTGGTCTGGATAACGAAATAATTTCAATCATAGAAGAACTACGTGAAAATGGAAGTATAAATTAATAACCGCACATCCTATTTAGATCATTTATTATTTCACTGCGAACGACATAAATTCAAAATGAACGTTGATAAATTCGGTCACCATGTTCATAAAAGACTACGTTTATCAGAAATACTAGATTGTTCAACCAACCACTTAGTTAGATCGCATAACGGAGATTTTGATTTACAATCATCTCGATTAAGAGGAGTTCAAGAACCTGTAGCACATGATGATGCGGTGAACAAAAAATATGTTGATAAAAAAATAACTGATGAAATTACCGCTCTCATAGATGCAATAAAAGCGGATGTAAAAAATAACCTTATTCAGTTCGAAAAAAGTTTTATACTAAAAACTACATCGATAACATTATTAAACAACAAAATGGCAAAACAACAAGTGGTAAATGAAATTCATAGATCGGCACGCAAAAATTTTGATCGTCGTAATGTAATCTTAACAGGAATAGACGACTTATGGCAAGCGGATCTGGCTGATTTACAATCATTAAAAAAGTATAATAGTGGATATGCTTATATATTAACTGTCATTGATGGATTTTCAAAATATGCATGGTTAATTCCTTTAAAAACTAAATCAAAAAAAGAGGTTCTTTCCGCCTTTACTCAAATTATAAGGGAAAGTGGACGTAGCCCTAAAAACCTACAGACTGACAGAGGCACTGAGTTTTACAACGATGTGTTCAAAGAACATACGAAGTTAATGAAGATTAATCACTATTCATCGTTTTCTACAAAAAAAGCTTCTATTGTAGAAAGACTAATCAAAACATTGAAGATTAAATTATATAAATGTTTTAGTTACAACGGTAACTATAAATGGATAGGAAAAACTTTAAATGACGTTTTATTTTCGTATAACAATCAAAAACATAGCGTTACTAAGTTTAAACCAGTAGACATAGATACAAGTAATGAAATCCTTGTAAAAAAAAACATTGGAAAATTCCACGAGAAACGATGTAAATTGTTCAAAAATAAATTCAAAATAGGTGACCACGTTAGAATAAGTAAATATAAGAGTAGTTTTGCAAAAGGTTTTACACCTAATTGGTCTACAGAAATTTTCACAATTAAAACGGTTAATAATACTAAACCAGTTACATATTTAATACAAGATCAACATAAACAAAATATCTTGGGTTCATTCTATCAAGAAGAGTTACAAAAAACTAAGTATCCGAATATATACTTAATTGAAAAAATTATAAGGAAAAAAGGAACTAAATTGTTTGTCAAATGGTTAGGACTTCCTGACGAAGAAAATAGTTGGATAGATAAAAATTCTATTGTATCATAATACATATAACTGTTAATATCTTACATTTTGCTCATTATATAACAAGAAATGAAAGGAGGTGGACTTGTCAATAATTTGATAAACAATATCCCGTTTGAGCTTCACTTACCAGGATACAATTATTGCGGACTAGGCACTAGGTTACAAGAAAGGTTATTGAGAGGTGATGAAGGTATTAACAAATTAGACGAAGCTTGTAAATACCACGATATTGCGTACAACGATCCAAGCCTCTCCGTTCGCCATAAAGCAGATCTTCAACTGATGAAAATGGCAAAGAAGCGATTACATTCCAAAGACGCTGGCAAAGGAGAGAAATTGGCATCGTGGATAGTTAATAAAGTTATGAAAGCAAAATTAAAATCAGGTGCAGCGATAAAAAAATTTAAAACCATTGTTTCAAAAATACGTTCACAAATAAAGAAACTAAAATCAAAGGATAACAAATCTGCTATAGTATATGCTTATGAGGCAGCAAAAAAAATGTTTCCTAAGACATGTCACGTACGTTTACCAAGAATAATACCAATCCCTAAAACAGGAGGGATTTTGCCTTTGATACCAATTTTTGCGGGTTTATCAGCGCTAGGTGCTTTAGCAGGAGGTGCCGCTGGTATAGCTAAAACTATAAATGATTTTAAAACTGCTCGACAGAATTTACAAGAATCTGAACGACATAACAAAGCCATGGAGTCCATTGCGATAGGTAAAGGATTTTATCTAAAGCCGTATAAAAAAGGAAGCAGGTTATTTTTGAAATCTACAAAAAACTAATAAGTAGGCTACCCAAGCGTGCTCTTACAAATATTGATATTATTAAATATGCTAAAAATATTCCATACTTTCGAGGTGTGTATATGAGAAATAGATTACCACGTAAACCAAACCCCGTAGAGTGTGGTATATTGAATTTAGACAGCTATAATAATAATGGAACTCACTGGGTAGCCTTTGCAAAAATAAATAATTATTGTGAATACTTTGATAGTTTTGGTAATTTAAGACCACCCAATGAATTGGTGAAATATTTGAATGTAAGTGATATAAATTATAACTATACGAGATTTCAAAACTTTGATACTGTAAATTGCGGTCATTTGTGTTTAAAATTTTTGCAAGACTTTTGGAGTTAGTGTTGTATATAATTATTATTACTGTGCGCAGAGAATCCGGACAAACGAAGCGGCGGGAAGAATTCTGTACCGGAACTTCACCGGGAAAAAACCACCGGTAAAAATAAGTACCGGGAAAAAATCTCCACGCGACACCACGCTTGTCCGACTAGAATCTAACCTAACCTATACGCAGTCTGCTACCACCGTAGCTTATATAGGGAGCTACGGGCCCTATGTACTAACCTAATTTAATAACTACAATTCAACCACTTACCAAACTGAATCTTCTTAATCTTCGGATCCAACTTCGAGTGTCTTCGGAAGAGGAGGGGTTGTTCCCTAAATCACCCAACCTACCCCATGAGATCTCAATCCCCAGAAAAAATACCTGATCCGTCTAGCAGTTCCACTCGGCAACAGATTTCGGCGTCCCCAGGCAGCCACGTTTCGCATCTCACAAGAAACAGTCAAAGTAAAAGGTTTCACAAACACAAATGTTCAATAGTTATTTAACAAACAGGAAATTCACAAATATAACTCAAACTAGTTAACAAGCAAAAGACGCGAGACCTCTCCGCGTATTAAAATCAAACCGATATGTCAGGACAAATGGCGGCCGTCCGCCATGCCATTCACGCGAGCAATTTCATGCGGCGCGGCCTCCCCGCGCGATGTCCAAACAATACTGAATTCAAAATGGTCGCTCGCGACTGCCGACGCCGGCCGAGCGGGCGACGACGCTACTAATATGAAACTACCGCACGCGCTAGAATATTACGGCGGCGAACGGACAAAACAACATAGATTTTATTACAAACATCCCCCCGTCCCGGTCTGAGAAGCAGACCGCTAGCTTACTCTACGGGAAGGCGGGCGAGAGAGGTCACAGCTCTCCTCAAAATCGAACCGTCGACCAACACCTCAGCCACACGCGGAGTGCCATCTCCGCCAAGAATCAAACGTAATATGCGAGCTCGTCGCCAAAGCAATGAGGGCAAATTTGCCTCTTTTAACAATACTAAATCACCCTCCCTGGGAGGCTCAGTCCTGTCTGTCCACTTCACTCTTTGCTGCAGCAAATGCAAATATTCAAGCGACCAGCGACGCCAAAAGTCCTGGCTCATTTGCTGCAACATTTGAAAACGCGACAACCGATATACGCGTTCATCCTTCCACGGGTATTCGGGCAGGGCATTCAACGGCCCTCCCACCAAAAAATGACCAGGGGTGAGAGCTTCCAAGTCATTTGGATCTGGAGATAGCGGACAGAGAGGACGAGAGTTGAGGACCGCCTCAACTTTACAAAACACTGTGGCCAGCTCTTCAAAAGTTAGAGCCGTTTCTCCGATAATGCGGCGGAGGTGGGTCTTTGCGGATTTCACAGCCGCTTCAAAAATCCCTCCCCAATGGGGGCAACTTGGGGGACTAAACTTCCAGGTTATTCCCCTTTGGGCAGCAATTTGACTTAAACTAGTACAATTTTTATCAATAAACACAGAAACATCCTTAAGATAATTTACAGTTCCTTTATAGTTTGTGCCATTGTCAGACCTAATAAGGGAAGGTAGACCTCGACGCGAAACAAAGCGATCCAACGCGGCGACGAAGGCCTCCGTAGTCAGAGCCGATACCACCTCCAAATGGACAGCCTTGGTGGCCAAACAAACAAATACACACAAATAGCCCTTCACAATACGGGCATTACGAAAGGGAGAAGCCTTGATCGAAAAGGGACCGGCAAAATCGGTTCCAACGCCGTCAAACGGTCTCGAAGGTCGGATTCGATCAGCGGGCAAATCACCCATCTGTGGTTGCATCGTGGATGCCTTCAACCTATAACATGCAATACATCGAAACAGGACACTACGGATTGCTCTTCGGGCAGACAAAATCCAAAACTCGCGTTGCAAAATAGCCAACAAAGCATTGCACCCAGCATGGGCGTTACGAATGTGTCGATCAGACACCAAAAGCTGCACCAAGGGTCCGCCCTTGGGCAACAACAGAGGATGGCGAGTCTCATATGGAAGATCCGCCTTCCGGAGCCTGCCTCCAACCCGAAGAAGCCCATCCGAGTCGATGTACGGGTTCAAACGAGCGACCGCGCCCTTCAACTTAGCGCGTCCGTCGCGCAAAATACGAAGCTCTGACTCAAACCGTCCGGTCTGCACGACACGGACCCAATGCAACAATGCGCTCCGGCGCTCTTCTGCACCTGCAATCGGCTCCAACCGCTTTGCCTGTGGGTTTCTACAATTATGTATGAAACGCTTAATCCAACTGGTAACACCCAGAAGCTTATCCAAACTGCTATACCGAGCAAGTAGCCAATCCGGCTCCGACGTCGTCTCAGCGACTACAGCATGTACACGAAGCCCAGTCAAACTCAAAGAAGTAACATCTGTCTGACAGACAGGCCAAGAAGTTTCTGATCCCATCAGCCACTCTGGACCCCACCAGAGCGGGTGTGACACCAATTCTGGTGCCGTACAACCTCGGGAGGCACAGTCCGCTGGGTTAAGCTCTCCCGGCACATGTCTCCATGTTATATCAATTCCGATATTCTGGATTTGGGAAACCCGATTTCCCACAAAAACCTCCAAGGTATGTGGGGCCGCGCGCAACCATGCAAGCGCGACCTGGCTATCCGACCAGGCGAAGATGTCCCGTATCTCGACCGTGGCCGCCAGCTCACATGCAACGTGATGCAACAATTTAGAGAGAAGGTGAGCTCCACTCAACTCAAGCTTGGGAATAGTCAGCCTAGTCCTGATGGGGGCGACCTTGCTCTTCCCTAACAAAAGCGAGACATTGACCCGGCCATCGGCGTCAACTGTCCGCATATAGACTGACGCGGCGTAGCCTCGCTCCGACGCGTCACAAAAGCCATGCAGGCTGGCTCGATATTTCCCGGGGGCAATATTCGACGAGGCAAGGCAATCCGATTGACTTCCTTAATCGATGAAAACAACTCGAGCCAATCATCCAATGGAGAGCCAAACAGCGGCTCGTCCCACGAGACGCCCAAAGTCCAAAGTCTCTGAAGAAGACACTTTGCAGAGAATATCACTGGACTGATCCAACCGCTTGGATCAAACATACGGGCTATTACGGACAACACCGTTCTCTTAGTCCAGACCTTTGGTATTTCCAAGTCCACTTGGAATGTGAAAATATCGGTTAGCGGCTGGTACTGCATGCCCAGCACCGCTATCCTGTTGGGATCATCCACATCCTCAAACAGGTGAGGGTTCTGTTGGTGATCCTCCGGGATCCCTTCTAGAACTCTAGGCTCATTGGACAACCACTTACGTAGCTCGTAGCCACCTGTCTTCAATATTTCGATCAATTCATCCCGCAGTAGGAGGGCCTCCTCAATACTTTGGGCTCCGGTGCACACGTCATCAACATACAAGTCACGTGACAGCACGGAAGCCCCACGGGGAAAGCGGATCCGTTCCCGCTCTGCCAATTCAAGCAATGATCTGATGGCGATATAGGGACTAGATTTCAAACCATACGTGTTTGTGTTGAGTTCATACACCGTCACAGGATCCTCAGGGCGCTCACGCCAGAGTATCAACTGGAATCGCCTGTCCTCAGGATGTATGACTGTCTGGCGGAACATCATCCGGATGTCCGCACCAAAAACCACTTGATGTCTTCTAAAGTTCAAGATGATGTCAATTATGTCCCTATGCAATTTGGGACCCGAATGCAAACACAGATTCAACGAAACCCCGTTCGAAGTGGGTGCGGACCCATCGAAGACGGTCCTCAATTTGCCTGTTGAGGCCTTCACCACCGCGTGGTGGGGCAAAAATAATGCTCAGTTGAGCTCCAATCAACTCGAGCCGGAGACATGTGACCCAAATCCTCGTACTCGCGCATAAATTCAATATATTTATCGCGAAGTACGTGGTCACGCTGCATACGTCGCTCCATGGACAGCAGTCGTTTCTCCGCAAGCGCCCTACTTTGCCCTAGGCTAGGACGAGAGGCAACAAAGGGTAACCTAGTTACAAACCGACCGGAGGGCAACCTCTCCGTGGTCGATCGAAAAAGGGCTTCGCACTCAGCGTGTTCCGGATCCATCCTGGAACTCATAGGTGGCTCCTCCACCTCCCAAAACCTTTGCATGGTCTTGGCCAAGGACGCAGATGCGACAACCGGTGGCTCCTCCGCGGTGCCATTATCAAACACAGGGCCCATCAGGGCAAAACCAAAAATCGTAGACACTGCCATCAGTGAAGACGAACCCAGAGCCTTCTGGGTACCCAACAAAATCCAACCCAATACGTCCGAGCCCAGGAGCAAGTCCACTGGGCCGGGATGAAAGACAACACACCCGGCGGTATGTCTGTCGAGGGGTGCCAACCCGCAATGGTATCCATTACCATAGCCGAAGTCGTGATCCTCATTGTGGAGGACTTCAGCGAAGAAAAGGTGACAAGTGTCTGGCCCGTCAGACACTTCACTTGTATGCCACCAACTCCAAGAAGTGGCACAGGCGAGTCTTCCACGACTAAACCTAACTGGCGTGCCACTCGAGTGGTAACCAAACTGCTTTGAGCCCCTGAGTCCAACAGAGCTCTCAAATTAATGGCTTCCCCCACGACCCCATACGCGGACCACCGCGGTAGGGAGCAGAACCGTCCGCGGCTCTGTCCCAGCAAGGGAGCAAGCTAGTTACGGGCTCCCCACTCTCTCCAAACCAGGGGCGCGCCACTGACCCGGATAATATGGCGGGCGAGTGCACATCCCCATCTGAGGGGGGGCAGAACCCGCGGCCCGGCCATACATATGGTACGGCGGGTGGTACTCCAGCCGTGGGTACTCGTGCAGCGACGGAGAAAACCGCTGCGGCTGCATGTGTTGGGCATTGGTAACCCGCGTGGAGGGGGGTGTCCCCACTCTCACGTCCGATCTAGGGCCCCCGCCCATGGGGCCCTATCCGGGGCCTGGCCAGCCACATACTGGCCCCGACCTTGGGGCGCGTGGTCCCGGTCCGCCAAGACCCGCGCCGGTACGCGACCCCCTCCCGAGGGGGGTGCGACGAGCGAAGCCGCGTCCTCCGTCCGATGGTGGAGGGCTTCGCGCAGGAGCGCCCCCGCCCATAGGGGACCCCTGCCTCAACAACCGGGGGCCATCCCCGTTCCGGTTCATGCAGAGCATCACGTGGTGCAGCCCACGGCATGCACTGCATGGTATGGCTCTGGGACAGTCACGTGCATAGTGACTGCCCAATCAGTAAAAGCAAAGTTCATGCCGCCTTGCCATGCGGCGCCGATCTTGTACTGGCAGTCTCTGCCAGTCCCTGCATTGCAGCAGGCTGTGGCCCATCCGGCCACATTGCAGGCAGTCCGCGTCCCCCGCGACTGCTGCCGTGTGTGCAACCCGCACACCAGCTCCACGCGGTGGCGGTTGCCGTCCCTGTTGGGGCCTACGTTCAGGCGCTCTGGATGGCGCTGAGTCCGTCATGGTATTCTCAGCCGCCCGTGCCTCAAACTCCAAAAACTTCACCAAGTCAGTGAATGTTGGTAGGGTGGTGCTATCCCGTTCCGCATTCTCGCGCTCAAATCGCGAGCGGATGTCATTGGGTAATTTGCCCAATACAATGTGCACCAGCAAAAAGGACCATTGGTCCACCGGCAGCCCCAGTGTGCGGAGCGCGTTACAGGCCACTGTAACGGGCGTGAGCAACTGCAGGCGCAACTGTGCCCTGTTGGCCACCTTGGGCAGGGCCATCAACTGTGCGGCGTGCGCATCCGCTAACAAACGTAAGTTTTGGTAGCGGGAGTTCAATAACTCCCAAGCCGTGTCGTACTGGTCGTCCTCCACCCGGAGGTGCTGGATGAGCGACCGCGCTTCACCCTCAAGAGTGGAGAGGAGGTAGGCCATCTTCTGGGCCTTCGACAAATCCTGTCGTGCTACGACCAGGGACTCAAACATATTTTTATATGCCACCCACTCCTCCATCCTACCCCCAAAGTGGGACAGCTGAAGGGTGGGGAGCCGACCAGTAACCGCTGGTCCTTCCTGTCTAACAGGTGTGCGAGGGGCTGGTCCGCCAGCCTGTCTCGCCCTTATTGCGGCCGCCGCCTCCACGATGACATCGTGCAGACTCAGGATCTGGTCCAGGTCCGCCACGTGACCTGCGTAGACCTCCGGGGTAAGGTCGGCTTCGGTAAGCGCCGCCATGGCCGCTTCCGCGTTGTTCAATCGTGAGCGGAGCTGATCCGCTCTTTCCAGTATAGCGGCCTCCCTGTCCTTCCGGGACAGGAGTCCACCGGCCGTCACAAACCATCTCAATTCGTTGGCGAGTGTCGCCTTAGCATTGGGGACCTTCGCCATCGCGTCAAGTCACAAGCAAAAAATAACAAAAGGTAAATAAAAAACAACAAAATCAAACATCTACACGAAGAACCGCGGTAGGTATGAGAATGGCACAAACCCGGAACGCACGGTACAAACCGCAAACAAATACAAAAAAGGTTACAAATATTCTTATACAAACAAACTAAGAAAAATCTAATAATTTTACAAACAATTAATTATTTTTTACAATTACTGTCCAATAAAACATCATTTCTATAATGTCTTTCACTCTGTCCATAACTGGAAACAGCTCAGTGCTAACAACAAACTATTCCCCTCCATTAGAACTTGATGGGCAATATGAGTGCTCTCTTTTACACTTCTCTACATTTAATTCTATACCAAATATTACAAATACTAATAATAAATTTTATTATGGCTTTGATGAAGTTGTTGAAATTCCTGAGGGAGCTTATGAACTCCAAGACATCAGCGAGTTTTTACAATCAAAGGTAAACAATTGTGTTTTCAAGTTATTATGCAACAATAACACGTTGAGGCTATCGATATTCTGTTCGAAAGATATTCATTTCGAAAAACCAAATTCGATTGGACCTTTACTTGGTTACGGTAGAACTTTCCTAATGAGGGATATATGGTACAAGTCCTCACTACCAGTGAACATTCTACCTACAACCGTGCTGCGGGTTGAATGTGATATTACTGGAGGCTCTTACATTAATGGAAAATCAACTCATATAATTCACGAATTTGCTTTGAATGTCCCTCCAGGCTACAGAATAACAGAAATTCCAAAAAATACCATATATTTTCCAGTTAAAAGAAGTATATTAAATAGTATAAATATCAGAATATTGGACATAAAAAATAATTTAATCAATTTTCGAGGAGAGGAAGTACAATTGTACTTACATTTGAAGAAAATATGATCGAGTACAATAAATATACAACTTCATCTAGTCAAAAGACTAGTACCACTCAAGCGATCAAGAAGAACACACATACTTGTAATAAAAAAAAAAGAAATTAACAACTGTCAATATAAATTTTCTCAAATCTATTGGGTTGCTAAAATGAGTATTTTAAGTATAACTAACCCACCAGTTTATGACAACTCCATAGACGGTGTAGAAACTCATTCGTATAAGCCGTACATAACAACTTTCAATAGAAATGATGAAATTCGGATACCTATAAACCAACAAGATTTATATGTGCTTCCATGCGCAAGTACCTTGTATGTTGAAGCCGTAGTAAATGTTATCAAAGGTGAGAAGAGGGAAGCAGTTCCAGTAGTACAGTTTACAAACAACCCTCTTCTATTCCTATTTCAAGATATAAGATATGAATTAAATGGTGTTGAAATAGACAAAGTAAAGAATGCTGGCGTAACTACTACTATGAAAGCACTGGTATCTATGAACGAGGCTGAAGCCAAGGTATCCAAAGTGTGGGGTTGGGATATACACGGAACTAAAAATGAAATTGGAGGTCATTTTGCTGCGTCAGTACCTCTCAGCAACATACTAGGCTTTGCTGAAGATTATAAAAAAAATATTGTCAATTGCAAACATGAGCTCATTTTGTTACGAAGTAATACTAATCTGAATGCTCTAAAGCTAAACACTGGCGAAGAGGTTGAAAGTATCGATATAAAAAAGATTGTATGGCGTGTGCCTCATGTTAAAGTATCAGATAGAGAAAGAATTAATTTACTTAAAATACTCGAAAAAGACCGACCCATTCAATTAGTGTTTAGAAACTGGGATCTTTATGAGTACCCTTTATTACCAAGGACTACAAAACACACCTGGTCAATAAAAACTTCATCACAAATTGAAAAACCTAGGTATGTTATTTTAGGGTTACAAACAAACCGAAAAAAACAATGGGATAAACGATATGTCTCGGTTCGATCACTGCAATATTCGAGAAGTTAAAGTTTTTTAAACTCTACATATTACCCATACGAAAGTTACAATACCAACTTTGCAAATCATAACTATGCGTTAATATACGAGCAATATGTAAACTTTCAGCAGTCTTATTATAACCGCCCATGCAACTCCTTGTTGACTGCTCAAGAGTTTAAAAATTTTGCGCCATTATTCGTGATTGATTGCTCAAGACAGAACGATAATATTAAATCAGGTCCGGTCATCAATATTCGCCTTGAACTAGAGTGTGATAAAGATATACCTGATCAGACAACAGCTTATTGTCTAATTCTGAATGATTGTATAGTTGAATATAGACCTCTGAGCAACATTGTACGTAAAATATCATGAATTCAATTATTTTTGTTGATGTTCAAGGCTTCAAAGATTGCTATAATAAATTTATAATCAAAGAGTTTGCATTATCTACTGAGGAATTCACTCAAGTTTTTTTAATTAAACCTCCATATGCATATACTACATTATCTACGGAAGAAAAAAAGACCGTTAGGTACCTTGAGCGACAGAGAGGAATCACTTGGAGTGAAGGTCATATTGACTCTAGAGAATTTAAAAGAATTATTACTCCATTAATGCAAAACAAAACAATTATAATGAAAGGTCTCGAGAAACAAAAATGGATAAAGGAACTATGTGATAATTGTATTTTAATAGACATAGAGGTCCAAGGAAGTCCTAGTTTTGCCATTTTATATAAAATGTATTGTAAAAATGATGGTAAATTAAATTGTTTAAGCCATAAAAACTATTGTGCACTAAAAAATGTTATTTGTATGAAGAAATGGTATTTCGAAAATACTTTGTAGTATATTTGAAATAAATATTATCAAATCAAATATAATGTATTTTCTTTTATTTATTCATATCCTTACCATAATCAGATTTTCAACTGTCCGCAATTCATGGTCATGATTTGTTGCAACATGTTTCCGAGTTGACCTGAATTAAGCATATTATTTTACTTCACGTGCATCACGTGTACATTCAACGTGTTTGAATAGGTATATGAACAAGAAGTTATAAATAAAATTTATGATTTTTCTACACATTTATTATAAATTATAATGTAAAATAAAATACCTGAAGAATATACTAAACAAACATAATCAAAAACGATTCTATATTTTACTAGGTTTCGCCCGCGGCTTCGCCTGCCTGAATTTCCCACGGGAACAGTGTTTTTTCCCGGATGAAAAGTACCCTATGTCGTTCTCAGTACTTCTAACTGTGTGTACTTATGCAAAATTTCAGAAAGATTGGTTCAGTAGATAAAGTGTGAAGACAAACAAATTCACTTTCACATTAATTTATAATATTAGTTTGGATTAGGATAGAATTATACATGTAAATTATAGGTTCACTATTATTTGCAAACACTATCCTCACTAATATTATAAAAGCGAAAGTGAGTTTGTTTGTTTGTTGGTTTGTTTGTTTGTTTGTTACCTCTTCACGCTTCATGTACTGAACCAATCTTCCTGAAATTTTGCATACACATAGTAAGAAGTACGGAGAAGGACATAGGGTACCTTTCATCCCGGGAAAAGGCACGGTTCCCATGGGAAATTCACGCGAGCGAAGCAGCGCGCGAAAGCTAGTTTAGAAATAAAACACCGTAATTATAAAATATTAAACATTTATTTTGGTTTTATTATAATTTTCTTTACACCATTGATATAAACAATATACATTTTTATAAGCACACATATCATTGTGATAAATACAAGATTGAATGTGCGAACAATAAACATCATACAATATTTCAAAATGAGGGCAGCCAAGGTCTTCTAAATCATACACATTGCTAGTGTTTAACATATTTTTCAACCATACCACTTTTTCTGTACCCTTAGCTAATATATTCTTATTTTTTAAGAAATCCTTTATACAATTTTTATAATTTCTGTATGGCACAAAACCTTGATTCCAGAAAAAATCTCTATGTCTTTCAATCCATTCAACACGTAAACGTTCCTTTTCTTTTAACTTATAGAACGGGTATGGGGGCTTTTACAAGTAGTACCATCACTTTCCGTTTTGATAAAATTGCTATTTCTTTAGGTATGAATTGATTTTTTTCATTCTTGAAGCCTTCAACATCAACAATAACGTACATGTTATATTCTATACACAATAAATCTTATCTTGAACAATTTAAAACAAATTAAGCAGGGGTTTATACCGAAGCCTTAATACGACTGACAAAAGTTCGTATACATTTCATATCAAATACTATAAATACTTTTATGCTCGCACTGATCATTAGATACATTTTAAAAATTCTTAAGCTATGCGTTATGTTAAAAGTGAAAAACTACTTTAAGAATGAAATTATACTTACAATTACAAGTAATACATAGTAAAAGTACAGAATAAAAATTAATTTACATACTTACTAAAACACATAAAGATTTAATATATTAAAAACAAAAAAAAATAACATAATTTAAAACAACTTACTATTAAATTTATACATATGTATTTTCATTACATATGTTTTTGCAAATTTTGTGAACTATGTTTTCAGTCATAGTTAAAATTTCGTCCACAACATCACTCACTATGTACTGAGCACTAACAAGAGTATTGTCACTATCCAACGTTTCTGGAGGCAATAGATCCAGAATCTCTATTTTGATAAGTCGATACGCTCTTCTATTTGCCTTCGTTTTCACATATGAAGCAGGCACCAATGGTGGTAACTTTTGTCACTTGCTTCTTTCTGCGGCGCTGGACATTTTTCTTTTTGGCCTTTTCCCTTGCCTGATCCTGTGCAGCCGCGGCGACATTAGGGACTTCCTCAACTTCGTTGTCACTGAAGTCATCGAGCCGTTGCGCGTTTTGAAACCACATGTCTGAAGGATCCATTTACTAGAAAAAAAAAAACTGATTAGTTAATGCTATTTTACAACTAAATCTTTTTGTTTTCTTCTGAAAGGAATAATACGTAGTAGTACTCTTTATACTCAGTAGGTAGATACTTACATTTTTGTTCAATTAAATAATGATGACTATCACACAACACAACGATGTTGCGCACACGTAAAAGGGTCAGTGACTGCAATGACAAAAATGGACGTTCGTTTGAGCGTGATGCAATATGCGATGCATGTTACTTTTGCTTACATCGATTGAATTAAACAACGTGAATTTAGTTTAAAAATGTATATTTTCATATAATTAAATTTTTATTAACTAAAACTACATAATTGTTGTAACTATACAATAAAAATCTTTATGATGACATATATATACGACATGTATGTATAAATCTTTAAAACTATAAATATTAATTATGATTGGATGACATGAAAATATCGAAATCTTACTACTATTACCACTTATTATTAACATAATTTTACTCACGCAAAAAGTATTTAATTAATCACCAAATAATATCGAGCGATTACCCCAAGCCCTAGTTGAAATACAATCATGTGATACTAACCGTTTATCGTCATTAGATGATAAAACAACTTTATTAACCCTCTGTGTAAATATTTCATGTTTAAGTGACTTAAATAGCTCTTGTTTTCTCCGTATAATATCACCCGTGAATAAAGTTTTCTTTATAATCCGATTTATGTATATCATGTACTACACATTTTTTTACCCCTTTTGCCTTTTTGATCGTAGATCCGGTTGATTCAACACAATATAATTTTGGTCGTAAAACCTACAAATTCAGTTATTATTTTTCCCCCATTTCGTCTTTGAATAAACCCGGTATCTTATTATTCAAAAGAGGTAAGTTGAATTGATTATTGAGGTCATAATTGCTAGTATCAAAATAAGACAAAAAATATTTCTCGAGGTCGTCATAAAAATCTTTAGTGTGTATCTCATATATAAAGCTATCCGTATCTGTATAGCACAATTTAACTCTATGTTGATAATATGGTTGAATCACTGAGTAATGAAAATCATACATGTGACATTTTGACAGCTCTAACACCGCAAAACCTATGTAAATGGGTTTATCTAGTACTAGCTGTCGCCCGCGGCTTCGCCCGCGTGAGTTTCGCTTAGATGAAAAATCTCTCTTGGAGCTTTTCATCAGATGTTCCATAGATCTTCAATTTTTATACGTCAGCAGAAAATGCTCATCAGGTTGAACGATTTTTGCTAAGGCGCCATTTCCATATATGTTATAGTGTAGCTGGTCTCTTGGAGCTTTTCATCAGATGTTCCAGATCTTCAATTTTTAGACGTCGGCAGAAAATGCTCATCAGGTTGAACGATTTTTGTTAAGGCACCATTTCCATATTACTTATAGTTTAGCTGTTCCGTTATGGTTCTTCATCAGGTGTTCCAGTTTTCAAAAATGAATTATAGCCTATATGTTGCCCAGGCTTAATAGCTATACAACAAAAAAAGTTTCATTCAAATCCGTCCAGTAGTTTTTGCGTGAAACGCGTACATACATACAGACAGACAGACAGACAGACAGACAGACAGACAGACAGACAGACAGACAAGAAATTCCAAAAAAAAATTTTTGCTTTCTATTGTTCTTTTTAGGTCTCCCTCTATCCATTTCAGTCAAAAATATTAAATGTACAGACAAAATATTTTTACTGTTTTATTATATGTATAGATATAGATTTTTTTCTGGATTCATTTGTATTGCTACTAAGTTTTCTGAAAATATGGAAGCACTATGAAAGTTTGGTCTAGCAATTAACGATTCTGCACATGTCTTTTTCTTGGTTTTGTTTTGATTATCACTCCATTGATTCACTAATTGAATATTTACTCTATGTTCATTATTTTCAAGAGTTTTTCCAAAAATACTATTGTTTAATAGTTTAAAAAGTCTTGTTCAAATGGTGATCGTGCTTTTTGCCTCAGTTCAGTATTTAGGTCAATGTGACTGTCTCAATCGGGGAGCGGTCCGAGAAGGTCGTGTCTGTCCTTAACTCGTAAACAATAGAACCGATAACAAAGGCGCGCGTCCAGATTCTCCAAACCCATTGTCCTAACAAGCGCGCGCGTTTCTTTAAAGCTGTCTCGGTCCGTTTACAATTTCCAATAGATTTAGATTGACTTCCCCGTAAATTTAAATATAATCTTAATCAGTGCTATAAAATAATTTCAAAGTGACTGTATCGTTTTTCGAAACTAGAGTGAATCAGTGAATGAGAAATCCAGCGTCTCGGCGTCTTCGACGGCGGAGTGCGTGAAGGCGTATCGAAGGATTTGGTGAGAGCTTTCCATTATATATGTACCTACATGCGCATGCGCACACAAGTAAATTATTTAGACTTGATCAGGATCTAAAATTTAAGCAAGCCGCTCAATCATTTACTCATCAGAATTGTGATACTATAAATTCACGCACTAAATTACTTCTATAAATTCACTAAAAATCACAGATTGAATTTTTAAACACGGCGCAAGCTACACTGTGCTATACTGAATACAGACCGGGGAAAAAAGGCGGAAAAACTTTTTCAGGGCTAGTCTCTGAATACGAGCAAAACTATCAATTCTTTTGCAATATCGGTGTGATCAATAGAAATCACCCAAACAGATACATAAAGCTCTTTATAAGCACATGCATGCGCAAATTGCGCAATGTCCTCTTGTTTTACTTTTACATAACATGCTTCCTTTAACTTGATAACTTGGTGGTTTTGCATTTCTCCGTACGGGACACGTGTACAGGATATTTCAAATTTTTATTCAACGACTGTTAGTAGTTTATTTAATTCTTAGACTAATTATAAGTATCCCTTCTTTCCTCAGGTATTTAGCGTAATTGAATAAAACTAAAATATTTGTTTCTTTGAAAAGATTTGTTTCTCATGTTATGATTATGTAAATTAGAATATTTTGTGCAAAAACCTCAATAAACAAATTAGCCAAGCCCCGGCTAATTTATCTGAATTCGCTAGTGAATGAAGTAGATATCATACACTCATATCTTCAGTCATAAATTCAGCGAGTGCGAGAGTGGACAATTGCACGGAAGCTAAAAAACGCATAATAAGCTAAATCCATCGACTCTTAATTGAAGACTTTTTGAATACTATAATGTTTTCAAACGTACTAGGCTTCATATCATAAAGCAGCGGCAACAAACCAAAGAAAGGAGCACGCTCTTCGAGCAACAAGGACTTCCGCGCGCGGCACGGGTATTGCTCTATGAGCATGCTTGATTGGTGTTATAAATAAACTGATATCAGTACAGTAGATATCATAAAATAACTGTTTTAATTTAGGCATCCTAAACCGAAAAAATATCCAGTGAGGATATCAAATCCAAAGCATAAAAACATAGATCAGCCCTACCAACAACCTATACAAAAGACAACACCGGCTGCGAAAACAGGGCAAAATTATTTAAGAATGCGATACGTAATTTAAACGTGATGATTGACTGTAATTTAGAGAAACCCTAAATTGCGGATAAAATACTTTTTATAGGCTGGGAAGGCATGGGAACAGAAGACTAGAGTAATATTCTTGCAGCTACAGACACAAAAACCTACCTACAGCTTGCCATAAAAAAAATATATATATATATTTTCTACTCTAATAGACATAAACAAACAAAATACTAAAATAATTCTTCACACAGTCATTATTCTCACCAGCAAAAATAAATCAAATCAAATCAAATCGTGTATTGCTTCCTTAATGTATGGTACAGGTCTTTACTTATATACTCGTATATAGAACAATTAAGGACCCTGACGGGCGCTGCAATGGGAGAGGGCCGTATATTTCGCCAAAGTTTTTTTTTATGCCATATTACCGGTATATATATTGTTGTGTGCTTGTTATGATCTAACTATTGTCAATTTTATTTTGTTTTCTTTTTCTTTTTATTATAATAATTGAGGTAAGTACATCATTATTGTATTTATTTCGATATATGTCTCTTTCAAAAGATGGTCAATTTCATAATTTGTCACAATTTAAATAAGATAATATATAATAATAGTAAATTAATTGATGCATGTTAAGATTTTTAATTAAGTATAATGTAATTATTTATTTGTAATTTTTACTTTTTCCTTTACTGTGTAAATTTGTCTACTGTGTAAATCTTCTATACCCAGGGTGAACATTCTTAAAAATTACCAGGTACGCAACAAACCCTGCCATTCATTAAACAACTTCAAGAAAATATTTTGGAATTTAAGCAATAACATAATACTAAAACATTTTAAAATTTCGCCAGAAAGATCATAAAAGTAATAACTTATACAGCTAACGCTTAACTACAAAAACAGTTAAAAAAATGTTTTCTAAAAACACATGCACAAAGGCATGGGTCGCGCATTGTCTTTTAGGAATCGCTGTAGAAATCTGACCTGGGCCGGCCAGATGTTTGACCATATGACTATTTTGTCGTATTTTTAGAAAATAGATACGTGCACTAGCGGGCGAAATTATCGAGAGCTGTTTGATTCATGAAATTGATAAATTACTCAGCATATATATTGGACCAGAGAATTTAATTGCCTCATAATACTGCAGACATTTAAAACTTTATCGTCTGGAAATGAAGATGCACATCTAAATCTGAAGACCTGGACACAGAGACAATACCCCGACCCCCGTGTCATGAAGAGCTCTAAGTTTCAGTGGTTTCCAAACAAATATTATCTTTCCCCGTCCCAAAATAAAAATCTTGAATTCATTTTGCCAGTGAACAGAACATATATCCGTACCTATTTTGGAAAATTAATATAATTCAATACTGTAAATTTTGTCACCATGCTTTACAGTACCTCTATTTCACCATTTAACTCGGTTGCAATTGACCCTGTCCGTCTAAAGTTTGATTTAATATAATTCTTAACCGAATATTATATAAGCATATAAGTATAACTCAGTCGTGGACAACCGTATCCGTTATACAGTCAGGCTTTTACGTAGCCTGCTTATACTCTATATATATGTCTCTCTCTCTCTCTCAGCCGAAAGACGTCCACTGCTGGACAAAGGCCTCCCCCAAGGATTTCCATAACGACCGGTCCGGTATATGTATATATATCTAAACAACCTACTATTATATTTCAGCATCTGAACTTGACCGTAAAGGACTCAGCCCGCTTATTTATTGATTATAATATAAAATTACAACTATCTAACAACATATTCTAGCTTTCATCTAACAACGGACCATGGGTTTTATGGCAAAATAAAATAAAATAAAGAACTTTACTTCCATAATCTTAATCTAAAACTAATCAAATTCATTTTTTAGAAACTTAAGACGCAGATTTATTTCGCCCGCTATTTTACAGGCGTACACCACGTGTCTCGACAATAACTAACATAAATAATGCGTAACCATATAACTTTATATTTTAGCATCTTGAAATTCAGCCGTAGCCCGATAGTCTGTAACTTGATTATAATCTAGACATTAGCCATATCCATCCTACCTACTTAACATCATAACCGCCCATACTAAATTTGACTGCAGTAGTATCTCCTAGATCATACACCCTCTCCTAGACATAACATCCTAGCATGCAAGTGATCTAACTATATATATCTTAGATACAAGCTTCTTATTTACCTGACACTAAGCCTCTAACCCAGCCGAAACTGAATTTAACCACTAGTGTTCTGACTATCACCTAGTTTACAGCTTAAAATTCTATATAAACACCTTAATTTGCTCTGCTATCCCCCCGATATGATATGTTCGTGCTGTAACCAAATTTAGATACAAATAATCTAACCCAAATCTCCGCGTATTAAAATTCGTCCGCGTAGCCTAGACTACAATAATATAACCTATTAAATTGAGCATTTTAAGCCTGGTCGCGATCTATTTATCAGATCACTCACCCAAACACGCATTTGTACCGACATACAATAATCGTCTTATTACGACCTAAACCCAACTACCTAATGGCCTCTCTAATAATAATTAACCCGCCCCTTTCTATTTTTGAATATAACCTAGTTGTACTAAATATTACATGTAATTTGAGAAGAATATCGGAAAAGAATATCTCCCACGAGAAACCAGCCCATTTTTCATGGTAAAACCATTAAAGGCAATAAGTAATTAACATAAAGTAACAAAGCCCAAAAACAACACGCCGCCGACAAAGAAAACAATTATACTTAGGTACATTCCGAAACTAAATTCCTCAAATGCAACATCAGTAAACATCCCGCAATAAAACATCTGCTAGAAAACATTGCAGACGCTGTCTCACGGAAACAAAAAGAACAAATTATTTAAAACTCTTTTAAACTACACAGCTGGAGCAGTTAAAACACCACCTTGATAACATTTCAAACCCATAGCTTTCTGTCATCAATATACCTACAATAGACAACTATTTTAAACTCGAGGCCAAACACACGTGACTTGACAATAGATAAACATTTGACTCAAACGAATACTAAAAACTTTTCAAAAAACGCAGTTGCGGCTGCAAAAACCTTACCATAATTTTTTCCTACTACCTATTTTCGTTTGTATGAGGTGATCACATTAAATCGTATGTTGGGGATTATTTATAAATTACATATACATATTGCATTGACTTTGATATTACAACTGCAAATTTAAGTTGCCACCATCAGCCATTTTTTAAAATGATATTATAGGACTCATGTTGTTGTGGCTCTCAAATGAAAATTCCTACGAAGAAATTTTTGTTACATTTTCCCTTACGAATAATAAAAGCTTGCTCTTAAAAAAATAAAAATATCATATAATATCGTTTAATTATAAATAAACCTTTTTAAATATAAATATGTAGATTATAGTACATTGTGATATAAGTGCGGTAAGTTGAAAATTACAGCCGAGGTGATATTGCTATCCCGATCCGTAAGCGAGAGCTACAAGAAAGGCTGAGGCTGTAATTTTCAAAGCGCACGTATGTCATACGACGTTTTATAACATATTTGCGAGGAAATATTTAAATAAAACTCGGAAAACGATAATACCAAAGAAAAAGCGCACGGTATAATCTTACTTGTTTACAAATTAGCGATGCGCGCGCATCAGCGCTTTTTTTTTAAAGTGCAAACGCACAAAAATCAGCCAGTATTACTAATAAAGTAAATTAATATTTTTGGGTTTTGTAACAGATAAATGGTTGTAATTTATTGTCAAAATTAATTTAAAGAAATAAATTTTTATTTATTTTATCTCCTAAAGTTAATTTTATTCATAAAATGTTGAACATTTTTCTGACATAAAAACTCTTTGCTAAGATTTAAAAAGTATCGTTCGTTTTTAGACGGAGCGTGCGTTTTACCTTACATTACAATAACGCAAAAGTGCGTAATGAGATACAATACAATATTGAAATTGGTGAAATAAGTGACACTTTACGAGCAAATATGTTATAAAAATTATTATTTGTATTCATCAATTTACGGACTGATCGCATGGGGTTTATTGTCTGTGACGTTGTCACAATGACACTGGCTGGTTGATTTTCCCGCCAATTTTAAAAGGCAATCGATTAGTCCGTCTGTCTTTTGTTTTATGGTGATGTGATGGAAAATATACATTGTTAATGTAAGTATGCGTTATTATTTAATTGAATACAAGTGTTTGGAAGTTCCAAATAATTATTGCGAATTTGTGGCAAATCTCTGCTTGAGCAATCATTTGTATATACATATTGGTTATGTTTCTCTATAAAGAGAAGTACCTAAGGGAATATTGTACTTCTAAGCAAAGCATTTAAAAAGCGCCTAATACTTTTATTCACAATGTTACCGTTATCCAACAAATTCAGAAGTGGGACCGATACGTAATTTTATAGTTTTTACTAGACAAATATATTCGTAGTGGTAAAATTTTCTTCAATCAGTTTGACTGGAGAAAATATTTTATGTATTGAAAAACATCACAAAACAGTGAAAATGAAGAAAAACAACTCGCTTATTTTTTAAATATATACTTACATACGTATATATAATGTACATAAATATGTACTTATACTTTTACATTTAAGTAAGTTCAGTAAGCTCAGTTATTTCATTTAAGTAAGTTAAGTGTAGGTATGCATTAACTATATTTTTTATTCAAGTAATGGCAAACATTATGTAATAACATATCAAATTAAAATTTTAGAAGTTTCTTGTTTTACTTAAATAAAATAAGTAAGTACCTATGTAATTTATGAATATAGTTAGGTACTTACTTTGTTGCTTTAATCAGGGTTGAAATGATTTAAATCATGTGATTTTAATCAGTGATTTAAATCGTGATTAAAATCAAATGATTTTTTTATATAAATCTTTGATTTTAATCAAATGTTTTGTTGAAACAAAATGTGCCGCGTAAAAAGATACCATAAGTTGTTGGCACTTTGAACGTTGTGCTTATTATAAGCTAAATAAAACTATTACTATAAAATTAAAGAACAACTTAACACTTAAGCACCAATAACCTTAAGGTATATTTTCCCGTGGATTGACACAAAATATCCTTAACGTTTTAGGGAATTTCCCCAAAACAAATTCTGGTGCACATGTGCAGTGCTATTGTTTAAGAATTTATTTATAAAGATCGGGTATTGTTTTCTCCGAAATGCATTGGCTACTTGATGTATGATTAGTGAAAGCGTGAATACGAGTGGTCATCTACAAAAATGTCTGGAAAGGAAAAAGGCGCTGTATGGGTTTATTTTTAAAAATCGCCTGTTTGTGGGAAATATACTAAATCTGTGTGTAAACGTTATGATATGGAGTTAATGGGATTAGTTGCAAGAATCAAAATACACATGCGAAAGTTGATTCCTTCAATGGAATATTATGTGATGAGCACTATAATGAAAACAGTTCCCACTGATTGGTGGTTAGCAATGCACAAATGCACAGCACAATATAAAAAACTCATAAAGAATTAGAGATACCTAAATCAAAAAATCTGATTTAAATCAAATTATGCCGACTTTTTGATTCATTTTTTGACAAAAGTCATGATTTTTTATCAACCCTGGCTTTAATTATGTACTAAGTACCTGATTATGTACCTTTGCACATCAAATGTTTGTCTGTGATTCTTTAATTTACTGTTGTTTTTATTTGTGCAATAAAGGCTTAATACCTATCTTTTTAGGTAAAATTGTTAGTTACATTTTAGATACATACCATTTTTGATTAGACTTTTTTCAAATGAAAATTATATACTCGCACTTTGTTACTTACACGTCTAGGCATATCATAATTTGGGGAATTTGTGTTAGCAGCATTCATTGTGCTGGGATTTAAACCATTTGCAGCGGTACTTCGGAAAACGGCAAATTCAGAGCCACGCCGTGCAGGGTGCTGAGCTACGCCATGCATGGTGCAGAGCCACGCCGTGAGAGGAGCTGCATCGCGCCGTGAGAGGAGCTGCGCCGTGTCGTGAGAAGAGCTGCATCGCGCCGTGAGAGGAGCTGCGCCGCGCCGTGGGAGGAGCTGTGCCGCGCCGTGGTGAGGAGGAGCTGCGTCGCGCCGTGGAGAGGAGCTGCGTCGCGCCGTGAGAGGAGCTGCGTCGCGCCGTGAGAGGAGCTGTGCCGCGCCGTGGGAGGAGCTGTGCCGGGCGTCGTGGAGAGGAGCTGCGTCTGCGCCGTGGAGAGGAGCTGCGTCGCGCCGTGAGAGGAGCTGCGCCGCGTCGTGAGAGGAGCTGCATCGCGCCGTGAGAGGAGCTGCGCCGCGCCGTGGGAGGAGCTGTGCCGCGCTGTGAGAGGAGATTGGCGCCACGTCGTTTGAGGAGGCCTACATCGCTCTGCGTGAGAGGAGCTGCGCGCCGCGCCGTGAGAGGAGCTGCGGCCGCGCCGTGAGAGGAGCTGCGCCGCGCCGCGGGAGGAGCTGTGCCGCGTCGTGAGGAGGAGCTGCATCGCGCCGTAAGAGGAGCTGCATCGCTCCGTGAGATGAGCTGCGCCGCGCCGTGAGAGGAGCTGCACGCCGCGCCGTGAGAGGAGCTGCGCCGCGCCGTGGGAGGAGCTGTGCCGCGCCGTGAGAGGAGCTGCGTCGCGCCGTGAGAGAGAGCTGCGTCGCGCCGTGAGGAAGGAGCTGCGCCGCGCCGTGGGAGGAGCTGCGCCGCGCCGTGAGAGGAGCTGCGCCGCGCCGTGGGAGGAGCTGTGCCGCTTCGTGAGAGCTGTGCCGCTTCGTGAGAGCTACATCGCGCCGTGAGAGGAGCTGCATCGCTCCGTGAGGAGGAGCTGCGCCGCGCCGTGGGAGGAGCTGCGCCGCGCCGTGAGAGGAGCTGCGCCGCGCCGTGGGAGGAGCTGCACCGCGCCGTGAGAGGAGGCTGCGCCGCGCCGTGGGAGGAGCTTCGCGCCGCGCCGTGAGAGGAGCTGCGCCGCGCCGTGGGAGGAGCTGCGCCGCGCCGTGGAAGGAGCTGCGCCCGCGCCGTGAGAGGAGCTGTGCTCGCGTCGTTGAGAGGAGCTACATCGCGCCGTGAGAGGAGCTGTGCCGCATCGTGAGAGGAGCTGCGTTGCGCCGTGGAGAGGAGCTGCGCCGCGCCATATGAGAGGAGCTGCGTCGCGCCGTGAGAGGAGCTACGCCACGCCGTGGGAGGAGCTGCACCGCGCCGTGAGAGGAGCTGCACGTCGCGCCGTGAGAGGAGCTGCACCGCGCCGTGTGAGGAGCTGCGCCGCGCCGTAAGAGGGAGCTGCGCCACATCGTGTGCACAGAAGCCATGCTTTTGAGCCACTTCTCCGAACGTCACTGGTACCATATCGGGTATGACCGTCCTCGTAACTGTTGTCCAAATAATTACACATAGATACGCCGGTATATCATTTATAAATGTATCCATGGATACGTATATGTATAGAAATGTAATGCTGTTTCTGAATTCCACAGAACAGAAGCTAGAACGATCTCCCCTTTGAACTGGAGCTCATACAACCATATGACAAGATGACCTAGTAATATATATTAGGGTAGGATTGCCAACATTTGCTAGTACCATATCAAGGGTATGACCGTTCTTGTAACTGTTTTTCAAAATAATTACCTACACATAGGTATATCATTTATAAATGTATCCATAGATACGTATATGTATGTAATAGAAATGTAATGTGCTGTTTGACCCACAGAACAGAAGCTAGACAAGATGACCTAGTAATATATTAGGGTAGGATTGCCAACATTTGCTAGTAAAATATTATTTAGTTATTATTATTATTCACTATTATAATATTTTTGAAGATATAATTCGTTAAAATGTATATAGTAGCAGTAGACGCTAGTATACAAATACTCAAAATTCAACACAAATAGTGTTATTTTTCAAATCTTGATAATGTAGAACTGAGACTTAAACTGAATGCTATAATAGTTATTACCTTTTTTCTTTTCTGATGATATATAGTGTATTTCATTTGTATGGCTTAAAATTAGCATTAGATACAATAACATAATGTTTGAAAATGCCAGGATAAAAGCGATCTGATTTTGTATGGTAACATTAACATTATTCAACTACCTAATAAACTTATCTTTAGGTACATAAATTAAATTTGTTTTAAGCAATATTATTTGTTTTTAATTTTAATGTTTTAAACGTTCCTTTATAAACGACTGTAACTGAAGCTCCTACACAAAATACTGTGACACATTATTTAGAAAACCGAAGTTAATGTAATTTGATAATAATTAATTTAATATTATGAATGTATAGACATAATAAAAGATTGTATCTGGGTATTTTATAGTAAAATTACTACTTTTACAGCAACTGTAATTTGCATGTAAGGATGTTATTTCAACGTTACATAACAAAAGTTTTTGAAGTTTCATTTTTTTATATTTTATCATGTATAATGCAAGCTCCAACCAATGGTCGTCTTAATGTAAAAGCTACGACTTGATACAGGTAGATAATGAGAAATCGCTCCATAAATGTAATCCATGTTTGAATTTAACATAGTGACGGTAATTGTTTCGATATGTTCTTAAGTTTTATGTACCTACTTAACAAATCGACAATTAGCATTTCAGATATAATGATTCGTTTGAAGGAAATGCAGTGATTGGGTTGAGATGCACGTCAATATTCAAGTAAATTAAAGTTATTAGTAATAAAACAGAAAATACTTATGGGCTTAGAATTAATATGTCGTTACAATACAATTTCATATAGTGAAATTAGGTATTAATGTAAGGATTTAAATAATCACCTGTATTATAAGTATAGATCACCCAACAGATAGGCTCAAATTATAAAATGCTTTGACTGTCCATTTTTGGTTACCAATTCAAACAATGTACGAAAGCTATCACTTAGATCAAATTGTCAAAACATTGTGACAATGTTTTGACAATTATTTAGTTTGAATTTAATTTGATAACATTGATCTACCATTATATAATTTGATCCCATTCTATATTAGTGATAATGTTATTTAAGGCTACTGGTTTTTCTTACTTTGTTTTCTATAAACTTGCAACACCCTTCCTGTGTTCATGTATTTACCTATGAAAACATTAAAATATCAACCAATGTAAACATCATGTAAGCAATATTAAATTAATTATGAATTAAGAACTTAGTCAAAGTCAAGCTATGCTATGGAATCCTGGCTTTATGACCTATTGATAAAATTACAAACTCTGATGATATTGATTTGTTTTTGATACAAACTGAGAAATATTCCAATAAATTTACTAGTAAATAGAAATTGGTAAAAATGAAAAATTATGATATAAGTTCACACAACGAATGATAGTGGTGAATAGTAATGTTTTAAAATTAATAGTTGCGTTATCATCTAATAGTTGCGTAAACTGCTGACTATCGTCGGATCCATATGAGAAAAGCTTAATTTACTTATGTACAAGCTTATGTACGACCTCCATGGCCCAACGGTCATCACGCCGGACTTGCCACACCAGAGGTCCCGGGTTCGATCCCCTGGTCGGGTCAAGATGGAAAATGATCTTTTTCAGATTGACCTCTTGGATGTTATATCTATATATGTATTTGTTATAAAATATAGTATCGTTGAGTTAGTATCCCATAACACAGTCTCGAACTTACTTTGGGGCTAACTTCAATCTGTGTGATTTTTTTATTTATTTATGTTGTAGTTATGATGTATGTATGTCTTATTTTTGTTTATGATATAGATACCAATTACATGTACAATGAAGCCAGCCTATGTTAATTGTCGCACTGTATATTACTGGCTTTGGTCTATTGAGTATCTATTAATAAGACAAAGAAAACAAAAAAAAAAAAAAGAAAAACTCATTTCCTCATTTTGTTATCTAAAGTCAAAATCAAATCAAATATCAGTAAAGTCGTACAGATTCTATTTAACGATTTATTATTCATTTATTTTTTATTTAAAGTAAATGCCATTCAACGACTTCGCTAAATGACGTTCAGCCAAGACATCGAACGTTTCATTCAACGACTTGTCGAATTGTCCTTTGGTCATTCAAATTGAATACCGTCATTCAATAAACGAGCTAGATATTCAATCAAATAGCAGATTTAACCAAAATGATCATGCGACATATACATATAACCAAAGATGTACCTATATAACATACCTTTTACTTGTTATTTTGTAAACGTAGTGTATATTTTTGAATATACATAACATAGATACATATAAGTACCCACGTTCTTTCCATATATTGTTTTCATAAGATATTTATAGAATTTTGCGATTACACTTTAGCTTATATGATTACAAAATTTAAAAGATACAACTACTATGGACACTGCAGTGGTAATGTTCTAAATGTTGATGTTCCCTTTATTAAGTACAACTTAATACTGCGTTTAAGAAGAAAAGTTTTTCTCATGTGTTTATTTCACGCCAATAATAAAAAAATATATATATATATATATATGAATACAATCAACGATCACTATAACTAAAAACAAAGTTAAATTAAAACATTGATGGCTTGTGTGTGACTGTCTTCCAGTCTTCCATGTGTCGACAACTGAATGTGCGACTATAACCCAATATTGTTAATATTACCTTATGGAAACAAAAAAATATTAATCTGAGGCTATACAAAACGTGGATATCGTGTTTGACATTAAAGTTTAATTCATTGGTGAATAAATCCGATTAGGAATAATCTGTCGACATGGGTGAATAAATGAATATGAGACATTTTTCGGTCGTAAAATATAACGAGATTTACAATGTACAATAGTAATAATAATTATAACTAATCATTTTCTTTCAGCCATGAAGATATAAAATAATTTCCAATATCAACGCTTGGGGCCATTGGTATTTAAGATATAAGGTTTGTTGCCAGTGACATAATAGCGCGGACATCAGCGATGACAACACCTGGGTTCGGGCTTCGGCCTCGCATCGGCGCGGCTCGGACATCAGCGACGACAATACTTGGCTCGGCCTTCGGCCTCGCATCGGCGCGGCTCGGACATCAGCTATGACAATAATTGGCTCGGCCTTACCGGCCTCGCATCGGCGCGGCTCGGACATCAGAGATGATAACATTGGCTTCGGCCTTCGGCATCGCATCGGAGCGCGGCGCGGACTGCCAGCGATGACAACATTGGCTCGGCCTTCGGCCTCGCATCTGCACGGCGCGGACATCAGCGATGACAACACTATGCGAGGCCGCGTGGCGCGGACATCAGCGATGACAACACCTGGGTCGGCCTTCGGCCTCGCATCGGCGCGGCTCGGACATCAGCGATGACAACATTGGCTCGGCCTTCGGCCTCGCATCGGCGCGGCTCGGACATCAGCGATGACAACATTGGCTCGGCCTTCGGCCTCGCATCGAAGCGGCGCGGACATCAGCGATGACAACACTTGGCTCGGCCTTCGGCCTCGCATCGGCGCGGCTCAGACATCAGCGATAGCAACATTGGCCTTCGGCGCCTTCGGCCTCGCATCGGCGCGGCTCCGGACATCAGCGATGACATCATTAGCTCGGCCTTCTCGGCCTTCAGCATCGGCGCGGCGCGGACATCAGCGATGACAACACTTAGTTCGGCCTTTGGCCTCGCATCGGCGCGGCGCGGGCATCAGCGATGACAACATTGGCTCGGCCTTGGGCCTCGCATCGGCGCGAGGACAACGCTACATTAGCTCGCTCGCCCGCATCGGCAAGCGGAGCATCACGATGACAACATTGGCTCGGTCTTTGGCTCGCACGAGCGGCGCGGACATCAGCGATGATACCACGGTCGGCCTTCGCTTCCGCATCGGCGCGCTCGGACATCAGCGATGACATCATTAGCTCGGCCTTCGGCCTCGCATCGGATAGCGAGCGCGGACATCAGCGATGACAACATTGGCTCGGCCTTTGGCCTCGCATCGGCGCGGCGCGGACATCAGCGATGACAACATTGGCTCGGCCTTCGGCCTTCGCATCGGCGCGGCTCGGACATCAGCGATGACATCATTAGCTCGGCCTTCGGCCTCGCATCAGGCGCGGCGGCGGACATCAGCGATGACAACATCACTAGCTCGGCCTTCGGCCTCGCATCGGCGCGGCGCGGGCATCAGCGATGACAACATTGGCTCGGCCTTCGGCCTCGCATCGGCGCGGCGCGGACATCAGCGATGACATCACTTAGCTCGGCCTTCGGCCTCGCATCGGAGCGCGGCGCGGACATCAGCGATGACAACACTTGGCTCGGCCTTCGGCCTCGCATCGGCGCGGCGCGGACATCAGCGATGACAACATTGGCTTCCGGCCTTCGGCCTCGCATCGGCGCGGCGCGGACATCAGCGATGACAACGCCAGCTCGGCCTTCGGCCTCGCATCGGCGCGGCGCGGGCATCGGCAATGACAACATTGGCTCGGCCTTGGGCCTCGCATCGGCGCGAGACATCAGCGATGTTATCATTAGCTCGGCCTTCGGCCTCGCATCGGCGCGGCGAGGACATAATCGATGACATCATTAGCTCGGCCGCTTCGGCCTCGCATCGGCGCGGCGCGGGCTATTCGCCCCGGCCTCGCATCGGCGCGGCGCGGCTACAGCGATGACAGCATTGGCTCGGCCTTCGGCCTCTGCATCGGCGCGAGGACATCAGCGAGTTCTGCATGCGGCCTTTGGCCTTCAACCAGGGGAACAACAACATGAAGACTTGGACACATACAACACTTAACATCGCAGCCTATTTCCCCTTCCATATATATATTACACACCAAGTATAGTATCTATCTTCCCCATACTGATTTGATGCTGGAATTCGGTCGGTTCTAAAAAACATCCCATCACTCCTATCCTGGCTGCCCCGCCCCACATTCCCAATCCTCGTCTACGTGCCCAAACTGGTTTCTTCGAGCTGGGGATTAGGGATTCACGTCTGAGTGGAGCACTCCTCCACTGCACGAGAACGAGAATGTTTGCATAACGTCCAGGCTCAGCTCTCTCGTGGAAAGTGCTACCCATCGGAGGTGGACCCAGCCCTAAACTCTTGCAGTTTAACCACTGGCTGGTTGAGTGGCACAGAACAGAACAGAACAGAACAGTTCAGTATTTGAGTCCAATGTATTTTTTAGATATGCACTTTGTTTGAAGCTGATAACACGATGCACTTTTTTTAAAAGCAGGCCATGTTTTTAACAATTTTTTAAATGTACATAATGTATTACATAATGATATTTATCATATAAATTAGGAACTAGTTTTGCAATTTTTCCTCCATAAGTGGAACGCATTTTTCAGGGCAAAAATGGTAGATCGTTATGCGTAGAGTGTAAATAGTCGGGATAACCAATCAAATCGACCTCTAAAAATAAATCCATAGTCAGCATCATCTCTTATATTGGTGATATCCAATTTATTTATTTCATTTTCGTTTTAGAAAGCGAAAATGAGATAAGGGTATGAGTTTGACACATAGCGTGTAACCATATAAATTGTTACAGTCTACATATGATATAAACACGTTTTCTTTTTGTGGATCATAGTTAGATAAATATTTATTATTGCTCTTTGCATAACGACGCGAACACATACAAATACCACCTCGAATTCCAGCTTGTATCATTCTTATAATAGCTAGTTCATCTATTAGTTCGAGTTGGATACCGGTCTTTAATAACATTGCATCAAACGATAAACTTGGAGCAGTTAAATAAAATGCTGGATCGAGTTGATAATGTTGTTTGGAAGTGTTTCTAAAATTTTCAAAAACATCCGACAACAATAGCACGTCAGATTTAAGATAAAGATCTGTATAATCACCCAAATTTTTAATTTTAAACTCGGACCACATTGATTGCGCATGATAATAATCGTCATCGGATATTTTTTCATTGTTTAATGAGTTAAAAAAACAGTCTTTACTCGGAAGAGACATTTCATCATATCGTTTTAAGTCTGTCATATAGGCATATGGGTATACTCCCTTACGCATTAGTAATTTGAATTTATTTTGGTCAGGAAAATAGTTCCTCAAATTAATGAACTGGTTAGATTTCATAGTTTTTGTTAATTTGTCTAAACTTGTAGCTAAAAATTTAAACGAATCTACAAATCGTATTTGTATGCATTCGTTTTTTGACACTTGTACAGAAATTTGGTAAACGAAACATGAATTCTCTTTATTTTTTGCAATGACTTTTGAGAGCTCCGGGTGCTTCTCCTAATTTTTTTATAAAAAGATGGCAATCGTAACCCCGAAAAGATTGTGAAAGAAAATAGGAATGAATTTAGGTTGTTTTGTATTATTGAAGGTTACAATAACTGTGCGCAGCACCCGCGGTATTTTCCGGTCATATGACAATGATCTCTTACTTTATCATTAAACAATAAAAAGTTACAAATGTGACAATGTGTAAGAAGATTCAAATTCTTTTAGCAGCGGTCTCAGTAAAACACAATAGGAACATTTTTATTAAGTGTTTTACTTATTGATTGAACGTCGCGATAGAGACAACTAACAAATTTATCAACTTTTAGCAATCTGTCCCACGGTATGAAATTATTCGATTGTTTCTTACCATCAAATGAACAAACGATATGATAAGCGAATGCAATAGGAATATGTAACTGACGGTTTACCGTGTTAGCGAAGTATTGGGATCCGCATCACACCCTTTGTACAGGTACTAACATCGATTCAAAATCTGCATATATTACATATGGTACATTTTTGTTTACGATCGTAATTTTTAAATTCAATTACTGCTCCTTTTTGAGGCAATTTGTGTGACAACACCAGCTGCACACGTGGCTATCGATTTCCTGATTTGATCTAAAAAATAGAAGACAGTCATCACAAAAAAATAATTTCCCATGATGTTTAGTTATTTGGTTTCTCTTTACTAAACGAGACATATCTTTAACGAGACAGTAATGGGAGGAATCACCGTTTTGTTCTATTAATAATAAATTAATTGTTTTCCTGTTTTCTTTTCCGAATTTTGAAAGTTTATACAAAAGGACCCGTAATAATATTTTTACCCTTTTCTGCATACCGTATATATTAATTCTAATGAATGGATTATTTTTTTCAAAAATGACTATATCTGAAAATGTTACTGGAACCGACATTTTCCCTTGTTTTAAGCGAATATTTTTCGCGAAAATTGGGATAGGATGAAACCACTCTCAACATTTTTACTAGCTGGATAAAGAGCCGCTGTTACAGACCAAAAGAAACAAAACTGATCATTATTACGAATATTAATGCAAGCTTTTTTTCGTTCTTATGTATGGTGGCAAATCAATAAAACTAGATGCTCGTAGTGGTTGAAACCTCCGTTAATATTAATGTCCAAATAACCGTTACTCCAGTAATGACCACCCACTATCGCGATGTTTGAAATTCACTGATCTTTTCATCAATATGTCAACAACGTCTGAATAAAAAATCAAAGCAGTCATAGTTAAAATGTAAAATATAGTTTTTCGTCCCAAATGACTTTATCTCTTGGGTATCATTCTTCACCATAAAAAATAATAAGTATAATTCAAAGTTTACTTTTACACATGTGTGAGTAACAAGAGATTGGTCCAATAACGCTTTTACGCGGTCGCGTATACTATCAAAAATTCACAGATCTCGTGCTCTACACGACCTTCGGGTACATTGAAAATGCACTTAGGCAGGCTTTTCATTTTGTACGATGCCTAATCTAATAGATTATACCTGTAATGTCTTGAAAGTAATAAAATTCAAATGCACGATGTAAAAAATCCATAAAGTAAAAATAATATTTTTTTGCAAACAAACGCAAGAGATACGCTAGTGGCAGGTACCGGCCTTTTTTTATTAAAGATGGGTTTACTCTTGACACATGGAGTACCGCTATTTTTTTTTAAACGGACTGCGCCAGTAACAATGCGAAACACTCAGCTACTCGTATCTTTCGATTCCCGCGCATATCCAGATGTGGACATCGTCAGCTTACCCAAGCCACGCTATCCGTTACCGTTCGAGAAGACAAAGCAATAAAAAATAGTTACGTGGCTCTGTGAGCTGTAGATCTCGCGAGCTTATAGAGATTGCAGATCAAACGTGAGAGCATTAAAATCAAAAGGAGCTTGGGTCCCTTGTGCCAACTTCGAATTTTTTCATACGTTTATCGAACCTGCTCCCAAAATTTCACGAGAATCGGTTGAGATGTCGACCTCTAGAAGAGAAATTACAGATAAGTATTAACAAAGAATTTTTGGCCAAGCTAAAACGGAGACCTCGCTCGCTGCGCTCGCTCAGTCAATGAAATAGAGGACCGCGCTCGCTTCGCTCGCTCGGTCAATAAACATAAAGATTTTAGTCTCGATTTAATTGAATATAATTTTTCGTATTCAGAATACAAAATTCTAATTAGTAAGTATTTTCAAAGTATAGCTACCTAACCTAAATTATTATTATTATTTATTTATGTATCGTATCGATATTTC
>JAEMBS010000251.1:0-36535 GCA_018467065.1 Ephestia elutella | reverse complement strand
TAGATACTATTTCGGAAAAATAATGTTGAAGACGAATGCAATTTTGTTTTATTTATACCTAGTCAAATCATACATACATATTATCACGCCTATTTCCCGGTGGGGGAAGGTAGAGACTAGCGATTTCCACTTGCTACGATCCTTACAGATCAGTTAAATCATGCAGAATCAAAAGTTCCCATAAATAAAATGTTTACTTTTTCAACGTGTGGGAAGACCCCGTTTCTTTCATCCACCCACAGGCACCAGAATTCAGAAGAACAGTATGATTTGTGGCGCCTGATTATTAACCAAATATTGTCAATGTCTTTCTTGAGATTGCATTGTTTCACACATTATGTTCAGACTCAATATAAATAAAATCTAGGTAAATTACTGATTTAAGTCCCAATAGATAGAAAATATACTCTGAATCACAGGTCTATTTAGACAAAATTGTATTCGTATTAGCCTTTTATCGATGACTTGATTATATTATGTCAGAAAAATTGTAATATCTACGTCACATAAAGCAGATCCGCGTTTCCTACGTCACTCTCGTACGACCTACAAAAATGCAACTTAGCAGTGTTTGACCACTGACTCATGCTCAGCAGAAATCTTATACCACGTTCAAAAAAATATCAGTGAAAGTTAACAAAGGAAACTGTACCGTCGTGTATTGAGTTACGATCCATTTTGCCGTTGAAATTGAATTTCATTGATGGAGTATTGGAGAAATGAATGAATCATTGAAGCTAGCATGTCTCCTTGTAATCTTTGTCTAAAAATTAGGATCATTATACACGTGTGACTCGTGTGAGAGAGGTCGATCGAATCATTTTGAACTGTCTTCATATCATGTTTCAAGGTTTTCTTTGTGCTATAGTAGCTTTATTTGTGATGATGTACATACTAAATGTCCTGACTAATTCCATACCTTATAGTTATGATTTCATAAACAAGGCTGCCTACCGTTTGTATGCAGATTATATGTCGAAGGTAGCAATGCGACCATGCGAGTGAAAAGCTATGACACGGCAGTGAGGTTGAGGACAGAGGCCTAAAATTTACATAATATGGATATAAAACATGGAAAAATACATTCTCTAAATAAAATAATTTATAGTTGTTAAGTCAAATAAATATTCAATATGCAATGTTATGCATCGAATTCGGGTGAAAGAACTCTCCGTGAGCTGATGTTTAGAATCTTTCCATGAAATTAGAGATACAAGTAAATAGTTATGCTGCCAATCAACCTCACGGGACGGAATAAAGTTGGTTGGTCTCCATACACAAAAGACGCCCAATTTCAAAAGACATACTTACAGAAACTGCTTGAGAGGCGTAAGAAGTGAGGTCGCAAAGCACGCTAATTTAAAATAAGAGGGACTTTCTTTTTTATCGAGTGTGTTAAGACTAATTAAGTTGCCCATATGCCTAATCTATTCAAACATAATTATCTTCCGTTACGTTCGTTAAAATTGTTTTTACTTTAGCCTTACACACACCTTATTTTAAGTACCATTTTACCAATTAAGCTGTAAAAAAAACTGTGAGTCGAAGAATGTATAACCTAAGGCGTCGCAACATAAACCCAGACTGTTATTATAAAACATGTGCGCCTGGGAACACAAACAGTGCCTTTCTGTTTACTACAAACGCAATTGCAACTTGGGTAATTTCGGGTCATTACTCTCAACGTTTTTAAATGCGAGCGCGTGTGTTTGGCCATGTATTGACACTTTTTGCTTTTTTTAATGACATGTGAGAATCACCTGTTATTGACCGAGCGAGCGCAGCGAGCGAAGCGTCTCAGTTTCCACTAGCCGAAAATTCTTTTGTCTGTCCGGATGTTATCGCCTACAGGTCGCATTTCTGAACCGATTCACATGAAATTTTGTGAGCCGGTTCGGTAATTTTTTTGAATTTTTTAGTCGAGCCAGTTTTTCGAAATTTTAAAAAATGGCGGAAATATATAAAAAAAACCTCATATCTCAGCTATTTAAAAAAAAATCAAAAATGTCATTAGACGTTTTTTGTTATTCTTATTAAGACGCAACTTTTTTGTCTGAACAACATAGTGAAATTTAGTAAAACCGCAGAAATCCATATATTTTAAATTCTCTTATGATGATAGTTCACAAAAAAATCAATAGATGGCGCAGCAAAGCTTTTAATACTCGCAAATTCACTATTGTTATTTTTTCGTAAGTTTAAGTAGTTTTTTTTAATTATTTATATTATTCGAGGCAAAAAAGCAGGTTTCAGTCAATTTTTTGTGGTATTGACCAACCACAAGAACATGTTTGGGCTTATGGGTAAAATATGAGACGTTTTACTTTCTTTCCAGCATTGGTAGGTTGGTTATAAACATCGAGATATTATGTAAGTTGTATTTCGATGGTTATAAAACTCTTCTAAGCCACGGTAAAATAATCGGTTATTTCGTGGAAGGGCTCGCGAGGTCTACTGTTCTTACAGAACCACTAGTGATAAAAGCTTCCATTTTTACTCCCTGACAATTTTGGGTCTTAGTTTTTCCAAGCTTCAGCTTCAGATGAAATTTCAATTTCAATTACAAGGCTTTCTGCTGAAGTTTTGATAACGGTTTGTGATCAGCTTTGTTATACTTACCAAAACCACTTGACAATTTTTATTATTATCACCATACTTCGGTATGCCCTTTGACCGTATCATCAAACAAATATTTCTTTCCATGAGTAAAATTTGTTTACGCAAAACGCAAGCAGCACGCAGTACTCAACAATGATACAATTACAAAAAGTGCATAAAAAGTAAACAGACCCTCAGTCTATAATCATAAGACCTAGTTTCTTTGGCTCATACACAATGGTTATGTATGATGAAACTTTACAAATATGGGAACCATGCGTCTCCCACACGTTGGTATACGTATTGTCTAATCTAAATTATGTAAAAAGTATAGTTAAACCTAAGTAGGTTATATTAAACTCGTTAAATAATAATTAAAAACAATAAATAAATAAAAACGCATAATTAAAGAGGCTGTAGAACCCGGAGGCAAATCTTAAAACTTGTTTTTCAAGTAGATTATTTTGGTTACTCTGATATTAATTAATGATGATCCTTATAAGTTTTCTGTAAGCTTCGTAATCTACTAATTTTTCTGGGCTTGTCATTAGCTGAGATAAGGTATAAATATAAGTGAAGTTATTGGACATGCCTGTAGTTCTGCTTAAGATATTGTCCTAAAATACGAGGTCCAGTTTGAAGACAAGCAATGGTAAAGAAGTCTTCTTCTGACCATGACCCCAGAACTCGATGTGAATTTATGCAACAGGCAATATTTATCTGAAAGTTTCAAAAGCATATTATCACGCCTGTTTCCCGCGGACGTAGGCAGAGACTATGGATTTCCACTAGATTATCCTTGCGTGAAATATAAAGTTATCATCTATTTCGTAACTCAGGTCGTTGACACGCGACAATTAACTCAGAGGCGACCGAATCAGGAACAATGCTTCAGTGATCATAAACAATAGCATCGATCGCTTCCCAATCGAACAAAACATTGTTACACACATCTATGTTACGCGATGTCGTCTTTTTGCCAATTCTGATATTGGAGCCTTCCGTGTGCGCTTTTCCTTAATTAAGATTTATTCGAGAATTTTATAATCTCTACCCCATTATATTACTTACTTTTCTTTATAGTTCGGGATTCAAGGCTTCTTTTCTTACCATCATGGTGTCGAATACTGTACCATCTGTATCCGCCTACTTGATTTTGGGTTTGTACAGCATGTCAGTTCATCGAACATCATTGGATGTTGCGTCAAGATTGACCAATATTTATACTTACCGTAATCGATATCAGTAATTTCTAGATTTCACACAACTATTTGTTAATGAATTGCAATTTTTATTGTCTTATACTCTTCATGTACCTGTATTTTGTATAATGACATGTTTTTCTGTTGTTTCAGAATCTTCATTCATATTCAGGCAATCAAAAGCAGGTAAATATTTAGCATTTCATTAAAAAAAGAAAGCCCATTGTAGCATGTAATATACTCGTACATATAGTTTTATAGTGGAAAGTACACGTAAGTGGCCTTTGATATTTTAAATGAGGTACTTCATACACATGTACGTGATTATCGTCTTTAATATAATTACCTTATTATAAGTAATTTTAACAATATGTTATTTTTTGAAAACAAATTCATGACCGACTATTTTCATTTTACAATATAGAACTCTATAAACTTCTCAGTTATTGGATCTAATTTAATTTTTTAACTATTAGGAAAATCAAATTTAATTCAAAACTAATCAACATTGAGAGCCATTGAGCATAAAGATCATTCAATTCTTGTTTCGTTAATTCCAAATACATGTCTATATTAGAGGGACCGGTTTATCGAGTTTCTTCTGTGAGCATCGCCATTTTCGGCAAACGACCGTTTGTTTGCCGACAAAAAAGGCCTAAACTTGGACCTCGTCTGCTTCTTAATGTGATTTTATTCCTAATACAGGTTACAATATCGCGCGAAATCAAATGACGTCATAGAACTCTAGCTTGTTGCATTATATTTTCTGAAGCACTTCTATTATTATTTATTATTTTATTGGATCTTCGTATTTGGCGTTATTGAGGTTTTAATTATTTATCTCATTAGTATTCGATTATGTGTTTGGCATAATGTTTTCTACAATCATGTCTATAGAATTTGCATTAGGTATATAAACTGTGACTGGTTGGTGTATTGGCGGCGAGACAAATTTTATTTAAAATTCATTCATTGCCAGGATTTTAAATAAAATTTGTAATATGAAATAATGTTGAAAAATTTAACTTTACTTACCTATGGCTCAGCGACCCATAGAAAATCTTGGCTGTCGATAGAAGAGTTCTCTACTCTTTTCTGTTCTGCGCCACTTCTAGCCAATCAGCTCTTTAAAGGGCTTCCACGTCTCTCAGAACTTCATCAGTCCAGCGATACTGGGGATGACTGATAGGGTGAAACTTAACTTTAATGAGATTTTCTTAATTATTCAGATATTTTAAATGACATCAATTAATCAGAACTTGTCCCGGGCACGACAGTTGTGCGAGTCCTATAAGGGCATAATGTTATGTCATGCATAGTGCATATCCCACTCTCTCCGACTCTCCTTTTTGATAATGTCAATTGCAACCACCTTGATCTCACCGGTGTTGTTAATGCCAATTATGAAAATTGGCATTCTTCGCCAAACACCTACTTAGTGCTCATTATGAATTCGTCGTAAAATTTCATTAAAATAACTCCATTAAATGCTTCGTGAGGTACAAGTTGTCCTGCATGGATCTAAAAGCCTTTTGCGGCCATTGTTTTTTAATCGTCTTCATAAAATGAGTGGCTTGAAGGATTAGGTGAATTTGTAATGCGTAGGCTGATGTGCATGCTCGTTTCTGTATTTGTGTCCATCGGATCCACGACACAAGAGAAAAGCAAAATGGCGAATGTCTAAAGAGTGGACCTGAAATTAACTTTCATTTATTTGTTGTATCGGTGAAAGATTAAGGGTAAGTTACATCATTGAATCAATAAAACAGGTTGATTCTCCGCTCCCTTCCATGCAGTTATGCAAGAGTATCGTGTTAAAAAAATATTTTTCTTTTTCAACAACTATTGAAAGTAGTTTCTCTGGGAACTATTTATGGCTATTTGAAAGAGGCTCGTCGTACTTCTGTTTACATAATCTTCGCTCGTTCTTGATATAACGTATAAGGAAAAATAAATTAATATTATAAATTACGTACGTATTTTTACGATAAAGTTTCAAATCAGAAGATATGATGTTTAATTGTAGGCCAGTATAGGGTAGGTTTGCATATTACATGCACAAGAAGACAGGATAGAGTAAAAATACCGATAAAAGAGAAGTGAAAAACGTACAGACATTCTAACTCGTGTAGATCAACAGAAATGGCGGTGGATGGGTCACATGATTTGTGACTCAAATGGAAAATGTAACAATGCAGTTTCAGAATGGTATCCAAGACCTTAAACTGACCGCTGGTTCCAACTGGAGAAGAGTGACTGGCGAAAGAAGATAGTGGAAGTTGCTACCTACGTGTACCTAGTAGTGGAGACCTATGCCAAGAGGCACTCTGAAACGAGAGATATTCTTTAACAACTTAACACAACAACAGGAACTGTTTCAGTATAGGAGGGCTTATTTATTATTATTCATTATAGGGTAGGTAACTATTGATATCTATTCGTCTGTTCGGTTGTGTCCTACGAACTGTGCCTGGTTACTAACGTAAAATAATAGTACGTGACCTTCGAGTTTCTTTTTCACGCCCGCGTCCTAAACGTTTGTTTTACTATGCTCCATATCGTTTAAATAATATTACATGCACAGTTTAAATAATATTTTACTCATTCCTTGAGTTGGAAAATTAAAATAATTACATTATTCAAAATAGTCTTTGAATCGTTACTTATATTACAATGAGCATACAATATCAATTTCATTTTATTTGTTTTCATGGTAAATTTGGTATTTCTTTCAGTAAACTCTGAAAACATTATTCCTTACCTACAATTTAAGAAAAATAAATATTCATGGCACTAAAATTAAAAGATAAATAGGCGCAATTATGTCATGCACATTGAGAGTCGCTTCATAATTTGTATAATTGTTTGACGTCAGAAAATGCAGCTGTCATCATTATTACTTTAGTACATGGTATTTCTTTTTCTGTACGAACGAATAGATATGTGTACAAAAAACTTCAAAACTATTCGCACTACCTAGGTAAACCAGTTTTTTTAGTTATTATTTAAATATCATTTAAAAGTGAGATCCTTGAATTTAATATTTTTTTATCTTTTTGAATTTACTTTTTAACTTTCTCCTGAGACCAGCACTTACCGTCATCGTTTGGAATATTTATAAAATCAATGCAGCAAGTTATCGTTTAAGTCCTTGACCCGGGAAAGGTATTAGAAATTAATACAGTTCCAATCAATGTAGTTCATTGATTGGAACTGTACTTTCTTCTAGTGCTATATATATAGAGTAGTCAATAAATGAGAGATTCAATTTAACCAACTTGGTAATCTTGAAAATGAGCTCATGCATTTGTTAGTACGAGTATTTTTTCTTTCCAGACAACTTTTTTATTTTGACTGATTTTTATGAAATTGGATCTCATGCGAATATTGTCAAAAAACTGTCAATGTCTGTCATACAAAGTTATTAAAAATAAACACATTTTTTATTAACCAATATTAATTTTACATCTAAAAAAAGTATATGTAGATATTATGAGAACTTCTGCAATTAATTTATCAGAATACATCTTCTTATATAGGATCTTTTGTACAGACAAATTGAAAGTACAATTACGTCTCCCACCTTTGTGATAAGGTTATCGATACTTGAAGTGAAATTGTTATGGCCGGTGTTTCTCCAGTTTGCACTGATAAAAGCTGGTCCATTAATCTCTACTTGTCATAACCAACTTTAAGTTCGGGTGAGTTTCTCAGCAAACCACACGGTTTTACTCCTGAACTATGATTAGCAAGGTGACCGGGACTCATAATTGTTACGCTCATAACCTAATGTTATGTTTGCAGTTCTCAATTCTAGAAACTAGTCTAAAGAATTTTCTCTTCATTATAGATCATTGGCGTATGCTTTCAAATTTAACGCTCGCAGTTTACACGTTGAAATGTTAAATGGAACAGTACTTCTTTCATCTTTCTTAAGCAACAATTTCTTATGAGGTGTGATGAAATGTGCAGAAGCGATATGATTCTTATGCTTTTTCGTGTCTAATGTTTAAAAACTCATTATTTCTTCACAAGTCCAGATGACAAAAATATGCCTATGCTCGTGTAAATAATGTTAGACCAATATTTGGCATGGTGACTACATCGTTAATGTTTACGACTGTGATAAATCGTGCAGTAAAAGAAACGGTATTCAAAGAAATCATCTGACAATGCCTTTCTCGTTTTATTTTTATTTCTGTTCAGGAAAAGATTCGGGATTGAGTAGTAAGCTTCAGGATTCTTCTTGTCGTTGAGGAAATAGTTCCCACCCAACCCAGTGAAAAAACAAAAATTTAATTCAAGAAATTCCTTAGTAGCTGTAGTTGAACGACCACTTGTTTTGAAAGGGAAGAGAATCAAAACAGGCCAGTCTAGTTTGCAACTGTTTGGTAGGTTTGCTAACTATACAGCCCCAGGCCGTCGACCCTGCACTTTCCCTGGTTGTCTGGTTACTGTCTTTTATAGGCAGCTGGCTCAAACTTGGAGAGAATAATTGAAATAGCCAATATAAACTAGCCGCGCCCCGGGGCTCTGCTTCCGTGGCGAATTTGGGCGGTCTTTCGGTGGGAGATCTCTCTTGCTTCCTCTACACTCAACACTCTCTACATACATGCTTGCCGGTTATGGGTGCTCCTAGTATCCTTTTTTAAAGAGGTCGGCAAGTTGGACGACCTCGGAGAAGGCACTTCGACCAGATTGCTAAAATCTAGCTTTTCTTATTATGTATGTGCTATTCCACGTTGTACCCGTACTCCAAATTTCATCAAAACACCCAGCCACTTTGGCATGATTGATTTTACAAACATCTATACTTTGGCATTAATAAATTTTAGTGGCTTCCTGTCCAAAGACTGTGTTGCCATGTGTGTTACAATGCGGTTCTGGTCTGACTGATCTGCCACTTACGTAGTAGCAGACGAAATTCCCCGAATTTCTTACTAATTTTATTTTTCTGGGTGACACGTGCTTGGGCTATGTTCCCCGTTTAGAGTCTGGCCTGTTGCATTCGTATTTATATTATTTAAAATACAACATTGTCATCATACTATGTACCGTCTTACATTTATATTTATAGAAATATGAATGTAAACTTACCTTACTCTATAGTCTACGATCGTTGGCGTGACTTGTTCTATTCATTAGCCTCTATTTCCTATCATATCCACTCTCAAAGCGATCTCGACCATCCTTCAAGCTTCTTCTCTTTAATATAATTTCACAAATCGATTCTGGTGTGAATATCAATAAATTGTGTAATTTTTTATTGATGTCGTAAAATGCCATTCAAGCTAAACAAGTTTATTCTGATGGCATTCAGCTATTCACTGCTTCGTTGACTCTCCTGAACAATTTCCAATGCATTATAAAAATTAACGAGTATGTAATAATCTTCCAAATGTACAAATAATACAGTGTTGGAAACGCAAACTAGATCTTCTCACTAGACTGTTGAAACGAGATTAAAATTAATTGGGCTTGGCTATTCTGTTATTTAAGCAAGTTATAATTGTATTTTTTTATAGAATAGTAGGCAAACGAGCATGTGGGTGCCTAATGGTAAGCAATCACCACAGTCTATACACACCAACGACCCTAAAAAGGTCACTGATGCTTTGCGTATAATGGTATTAGGTTTTGTCTATGCATCTTGAAGAACATTACGCTTGGCCCCGCAAATTTTAATGGCATCATACTGCAGTCTTACAACAAAATAACTGATCGAGCGGAAATGGCTGCACATACGTATATTGACGATTTCGTCATTCACATAAAACCTACAAGCGAAACTGAAAAGTTGAACCAATTGCAATATGTAATTGTATTGACGTGCCATTGTGTTGCGTTGCCTCATTGTAATTAGTCTTGCAGAAGTTACGGATCAAATCTACGCACTTTTAATTACCAAATGCATTTTGTAACTAATTATGAATTTATTGCCTTTAGTGTTAATCGCCTGTGGTGCGGCCCTAGAATAGCACCAACCCATCTCTTCCCGTGGGTGTCGTAAGAGGCGACTAAGGGATCTAAAACACCGGAGGATGGGCAGCAGCATCTTTCCGCGTACTATGACATCACACTGCGATCGCCAACCCGCCTGCCAAGCGTGGCGATTACGGCAAAACCCCCCTATGGTTAATACACCCACAACACGGCCCCTAGTCCCCGGCGGCCCCGCTATCCCGGACTCTGGTAGCGGTCACGGTAACGGCGGGGCAGGGGGTGCTAAGAATCCCCGGCAGATGCCAGGCTACCAACCCCGACGACCCTTGGCCCTGGCAACGTACAACACGTGCACACTGCGGACCGACGAGAAACTCGCTGAACTGGAGGAAGAATTGAGCAGGTTACGATGGGATATTGTAGGATTATGTGAAGTCCGAAGAGAGGGGGAGGACACCATGATCCTCAAATCCGGAAACCTGCTCTATTTCCGGGAGGGCGACCAACTGTCCCAGGGTGGTGTCGGGTTTATCGTCCACAGGTCCCTCATCAACAACGTGGTCCAGGTCGAGAGTGTTTCGGCGAGGGTAGCGTACCTTGTACTCAGAATTACCAAACGGTATTCGTTGAAGGTAATACAAGTGTACGCACCGACCGCAAATCACTCCGACGACGAGGTGGAGACTATGTATGAGGATATTTCTAAAGCCATACATAGCTCCCAGACCCACTATACCGTTGTGATGGGGGACTTTAACGCGAAACTGGGCAAACGAAGCGATAATGAGCTGAGAGTGGGGAATTTTGGATATGGAAGGAGAAATGCACGCGGTCATCTGCTGGCCGGCTTTATGGAGAAGGAGGGCCTCTTTATGATGAACTCCTTCTTCAAAAAGCCAAAACAGCGAAAGTGGACGTGGTTGCATCCTAATGGCGTCATAAAAAATGAGATAGACTTCATCTTATCGACAAAGAGGCACATATTCAATGATGTCTCTGTGATCAATGCCGTAAAAACAGGAAGCGATCACCGAATGGTAAGAGGCACATTGAATCTGAGAACGAAACTTGAAAGGTGTCGACTGATGAAGTCTACGCTCCGACCAGCGCCCATCCAGCTCCAAAACCCCGAGAGCTTTTAGCTCGAGTTGCAGAATCGCTTTGAATGCCTGGGAGACTGCGAAAATCTGGACGATTATAATGACAGGTTCGTGCAAATTGTTCAAACAGCTGGGTCTAAAGCCTTCAAAACCCGCTGCTCAAAAGGAACCAAAAAGATCTCGGACCTCACCAACAAACTCATGGAAGAAAGACGAAACTTGGTTCTGCAGTCCTCTGATGATGCTGCTCAGTATCGACGTCTAAACAGACAGATCTCCAAGTCCCTAACTCACGATTTGCGCCAATTCAATACCGACCGTATTGAAGAGGCGATTAAGCGTAATAAGGGCTCAAAAGTTTTTGCAAGGGATCTGTCTGTTGGTCAAAGTCAACTGACCAAGCTGAAGACTGAGGAAGGCAGAATCATTTCGTCGAAGCCGGAGCTGTTGGAAGAGGTTGAGAAGTTCTACGGGCAATTATACGCGAGCGTACGCGCACCTGTCATAAATCTGGCCAAAGATCCAAGAGCCAGATTGACCCGACACTACACCGAAGATATCCCAGACGTCAGCCTATACGAGATTAGAATGGCTCTCAAACAGTTAAAAAACAATAAGGCACCGGGTGACGATGGAATCACGGCTGAGCTTCTGAAAGCAGGTGGAACGCCGGTATTAAAAGCTCTTCAGAAGCTATTTGATTCCGTCATACTCGAGGGACGAACGCCTACGGCATGGCACAGAAGTTTGGTGGTACTTTTCTTCAAAAAAGGGGACAAAACCTTATTGAAGAATTATAGGCCTATCTCACTTCTGAGCCATGTCTACAAACTGTTTTCGAGAGTCATTACGAATCGTCTCGCTCGCAGGTTTGACGACTTCCAGCCTCCCGAACAAGCCGGTTTCCGAAAAGGTTTTAGTACCGTGGACCACTTACATACGCTGCGGCAGATTATACAGAAGACTGAGGAGTATAATCAGCCATTATGCTTGGCGTTTGTGGACTACGAGAAAGCCTTCGATTCGATCGAGACCTGGGCTGTGCTACAGTCTCTCCAACGGTGCCAAATTGACTATCGATATATCGAAGCGCTGAAGTGTTTGTACGAAAACGCCACCATGTCGGTCCGCCTCCAGGATCAAGGCTCGAAACCTATCCAGTTGAAGCGAGGGGTGAGACAGGGAGACGTTATATCTCCAAAACTGTTCACCGCCGCCCTGGAAGATGTTTTCAAGCTTCTGGACTGGAGCGGACTCGGCATCAATATCAACGGCGAGTACCTCACTCACCTTCGATTCGCTGACGATATCTTAGTCATGGCTGAGACCTTGGAAGACCTAGGCACAATGCTCGATGGCCTCTGTAGAGCCTCTCAACAAGTGGGTCTAAAAATGAACATGGACAAGACGAAAATCATGTCTAATATCCGTGTCGCACCCACTCCTCTAAAGGTTGGAGACTCTACACTCGAAGTTGTTGACAATTATGTATACCTGGGACAAACAGTTCAGTTAGGTAAGTCCAACTTCGAGAAAGAGGTCAACCGTCAAATCCAACTCGGCTGGGCAGCGTTCGGGAAGCTTCGCGATATCTTCTCGTCCAAAATACCGCAGTGTCTCAAGACTAAGGTCTTTGACCAGTGTGTGTTGCCAGTAATGACATACGGAACAGAGACGTGGTCGCTTACTATGGGCCTCATAAGAAGGCTCAAGGTCACCCAAAGGGCGATGGAGCGCGCTATGCTCGGAGTTTCCCTGCGTGATCGAATCAGAAATGAGGAGATCCGTAGGAGAACTAAAGTAACCGACATAGCCCGCAGAATTGCCAAACTTAAGTGGCAGTGGGCGGGGCACATAGCTCGCAGAACAGATAGCCGTTGGGGCAGAAAAGTTCTCGAGTGGCGACCACGAACCGGAAAACGTAGTGTTGGCAGGCCTCCCACTCGGTGGACCGACGACCTGGTGAAGGTCGCGGGTTGCGCATGGATGCGGGCAGCGCAGGACCAGTCGTTGTGGAAATCCTTGGGGGAGGCCTTTGTCCAGCAGTGGACGTCTTTCGGCTGAGAGAGAGAGTGTTAATCGAGCAGAAATAGTGAATTAATGTATTTCTGATGTTAAATTACCAACAGCCAAATTCAAATCTAGGTTTGCTAAAGCCACAACTTTTGGTTCTGAAATGAATGATGGAAATATTAGTTTAAATGACCAGTGATCCCCATCATCTTGAGCATGTGTGGACTCTACTGTTAATCTCCTCATAGACATAGTGTTTATTCCAGCCGGTCTATGTGGCTCACCAGTAATCATTCAATATTTCCTGAAATTCATAGGTGTATTAATATTTTTACTCATCACCACAGTCATTGAGATGCAGTAAAATATTAAACCTATAAAACGACTTGTCATGTTACGTTATTCGAATAAATATAGTAATAGTACTTATATCACGGACACATGTTTAATTACTGTAGATATCTTATATAATTAACTTCCAATATTTCTATACATATAACTTTTCTAAGGTTTCCTTATGTTTCCTTTATGTATTTGAAAGTGCGGATATTAATTTCCCGTTAAAGTTCTTTAGATGATGTCATTAGAAGATATAATAATGCAGCTTTCATTCAGTAAAATCAAACTGCATATAAAAACTGGGAAGGAAACTGTAATCATGTAATGCCATCCGCCGTATGAACAAAAAGCCTGTGGTGAAGAAAAATTAATTTATATTCAGCGATATTTAAAAATCAAATCAAAAGTGCGATTGGTCAATTGTTTTAATCATAGAAACAATATATTGGTGCAAAAAATTTTAAGAAAATACTTAAGATTTATATTGGTAAAGCTGGTTAAAAATAAGGGACGACTTACCCGACCCCTCATCATTATTGCATTGTGCCCATATAGTTCTATTGTTAATTTCTACTAATAGGTCTTAACGGAGAAAAATATCCGTTAATTTCTACTATATGTGCTGAATTTAAGCTTGATATACGTGCGAACTTGAAATCCAAGAAAGTGCAAAATTGATTGAACATCAACACCACACAATAGTAATTGAGAATGCAGCACATGATGACACAAGGAAGGAAACCTTACAGTCATTGAATCCGGTTTGCTTCCTCGGCTTCCTACTGCTTAGCTAGTGTATGTAATTTAACACTACTCTTCCAATTACATAGCCTTTGGGGTCGAGTTTCGTAGGAAAGTTCACTGGATAGAAAGTATTCAAGTAGCAAGGATGAACTTTCTTCTATGAGTTCAGAAGGATGTTCCGTGTCTTGCTGCAGTAAATATTATGCATGTCCCAGTAGGTTTGCAGATGTTAAATATTTTCCTGTATATCTTGTATGCATATCAGGTGTTTGTGATGGCCGATGCTTATTGCACTCTTCCTGTTAGAAAATTCAATAAAAGCATTTTGTAGCAAATCATCCTATGACTTATTTGCATAGTGTTATTAACCCGTACATTTTTTGTCTGTCTGTTTGTCCAGGGTAATAGTAGAAGTATTTAGTTTGGCACGTGATTTGAATGGCACTATGAAAACCAAATAATTACATTATTATCACATTTGATTGTGTTGAATGGAATGTAATAATGGTAACGTAATAATTATTTACTAATAAATTACATCATCATCACAGGAATGTAAATAACTCGTGGTCATTGTTTTCTTTACTCTTTATACATTTTTATATGACATCATTTTCTGAAACTTCTTGGATTTCATCACTGAGATTTCATCCATTTTAATTAGTGTTTATTCCAAATTGTGTATGTGTTGTGGCTAATCTAGTAGTTTTTGGGTGTACTCTTCCACACAAAGACTAAAATTACGTAAAATTAACTCGGAACACGGGTAGAATGAAACCTAGATTATCCTGGATACTTTTTATCCAGAAATTTTTACGGGAGCAGAACCCCGAGGCTGAGCTAGTATAAACATAAATATAGGTACTTTAAATCTTGTTTATAAATCACGCTAAAACACATTAGTGAGCTTGACCTCCACCTAGGTATTGACTTTACAATGCTCCAACTACAAATAATGACATACTTGGTGCAATCGATGTCAAACATCGGGGCCACCTTTTCGTCAAGTCATGTGAAGTGAAACTCTGCCGTGGGCGGTTCCAGAGGTCAACAGTTACAATGTTAGTAACGTAACATTGAATTATCTCTAATAGGAGTAAGATGACCATCGTGACCTAGCAAGAATCATTAGATGCATTCCTGTCATTCCTGTAGAAATTACGGTGGACGGAACGCTCAGAGGAATGCAGGTAACATTAATAAAACACAGGTTGGATTCCTATTAGAATTTCAGTTATATGTAGGAAGTCTTCTAAAGCACAGGAAGGAAGACAATTTCGCAATATTTATAATATTTAAGTTAAAATTAATGGTGGTAGAGCGAAATCGAATTAATTAAACAAAAAAAAAAGAATTGAAAATATGCATGTGTTTGTTTACGACATCAATGACATTGAATATTTCCCAAAATTATAATTCACTTTGATACTAATATATTTTATGCTTAGTACTCTTGACATTGTACATGGCATCTCAATTACTTCACCTTTGATCTATACAAATATGGCAAATCGAACTATTGTATTTTAGTAAGCTTTTTATTGAGTAATCATACTTTAGTTAATTCTCTGATAAACCCATCCAACAGCCAATTGAAGATTTAACGACTTGAAATATCGAAATCTAGAGAATAAAGAAGCAGCTATAATACAGCAGTAATTAAACAGTAAATCAGACAGGTTTTAAGCTTACAGATAAAAATCGTACAATACCATTATGTTTTTTTAATATATACCGTACATTTCTGGAAAACGGAAGTCACTGTAATTTTTTAATCAGTGTAGAGATTCGTTCAGCCGTTGATCATAATTGCAGAGTTAAGATCACGCGATAACAAAAGAAAATTCTAGAGAAATAATACGTTAGCGTGTACATGAAGACAAAAATACGTCAGCTAAAGCCTGTAATATAGTAAATATTATGTGAGGCAAGCATACACGACCTACATTCCTACATAATTGGATGTGTTGGAGTAGTGGCGGGCGCAGGCCGGCACCGAGGTGCTTCTATACGTTTTCATAGTATGAAGGGCAAAACGTGCTTCGATTAGTTGGACACATGTTAATTTGAAATCTAATTTTGGAGTCTCAAATCAAGTTTCGACAATCTATTATAAGATCAATCAATCTGTTCATGTAATTTAGTAGATTAAGTGATATCTAATTTCGATCATATATCATTCATATTTAAGATTCACAAACGAGTATCTAATGATGCCGTTAAAATGCTACACAAAATAGATTTTGAATTTGTCTGATCTTTTATTAATATTTGCTCTATCTCAGAAATGCAATTCAATGAATCAAGGATAACAATGTACTTCCAAAAACTTTTAACTGAACTCGTTAACTCTTTTAATCTCCAATTCTCCAAACTGGTTCAGGTCAGTCAATACAATACAAATAAGGTACTAATGTAGCTATCGGCTGCTTCTGAAGAATTCACCCAGCACCGTCCGTTTCACCCGGTTTCCACTAGGTCACTGGCAGAGCTGGCGCGGCAGTCGAGTCGAGCGCACGTGTGCATGCTAGCTTACCATAACCATCAGTTATTATACTATCTATTTCATGATTCCCACCGACCACCCGCTGAGTTCCGTTTAAAAATCGCTAATAATAACTTCATTTATCTTTCTGTGACGTCAGTGCCCAGTGCAGTTCAGTGTTATGTGCCTTTCGGATCTTCATGGACCAACGCATTGGAATTCATGTTGTTTTCTTTCGTCGTGTTAGCATCGATTTGTGTTGGAATATCGGTAAGTTGGCGGATTACTGCGTGTGAAAGTTTATGTTATTCATAAGATACTTTGATAAACATTTCTTTATATTCGACCATCAATTCGCTGTACTGATGTTGTTTGTCTGAAGTTGTCTGAAGATTGGTTATTTCCTTTTTCTTTTCGTTATTTTACTCTTCGTTATCCATTCGCAACTGTGGCATTCGATCAAGCACAGATAAAAACATAACTCTTTCGTCTATCGATCGATTTGGATCGCCAATGATAGCAATCAACAAACTTTGCACACCTTAGGCAAAAACTATTACCTAATCGAAAGTGTTTCGATTTATGTCTAGCAGTGTATTATTTGTGGGTCTCGTACTATGCATTACTGTTGAGCAGTGAAAGTGGTCGTTAAATGTCCAATTGCAATTTAAATTGTTCTGTTGTGGGTTCAAGCCAATTTACGCGCCATTTCAAACAAAACAGTAAACTGAAATGGGTATGTCTCTTTGTACCGATACGACTTCCGCTAAAACCAGCTTTCAAATGTAATAGAAGTTTGTATAAACAATCGATATTTATTTTAGGAAAGGCTACCCTTTCCATCATAAAATTTTATGGGCTGAATTGCTTGAAAATAACTCGCGTAGGTTTGGTTGTTAGATTAATTTAATAACCGTATCGAAACAAATGACAATCAATTATTCTGTTATGTGCTTAACGAATTCATCTATCTGGTAATTTACACGTCAATTAAAATATCAAGAACTGTTAGATAACATTATTATTAGGTACATTTCTTTTTTATTGTTTTTCTTTTATAACTAATCAGAAACCAGTAAGGACATGATTGACGTTATTAATAACCGTGACTATCCTGACTTTCTTATCATCTGAAGTGCTCTTCACTTATTACTTTACATTGTTTTCAATCACCTCATGCTTTCCTAGAACCTAGCAAATACTCAGGTTATAAAAATGTTTGATCTAAATGCATATAAAATGGCTATCATTGCGCTGCTTGCATTTAAAAATGCATTAGAAAAAGTCTTTTATGTGTTTCAAATTCTTTGAAATTGAATAATTTGACAAGAGCCTGGTTAGAGATCATCGAGATGAATTCAAACTTATACGATAAACAACCTAAAATTTACAGAGCTGTAGGTAGATTCTTTAAACATGAGATTGAACATAATAAGGTGAAGAAGATTAGAAACAATCTTAAACCATTTTGGCGGTAAACCGGAACTTAAAAATGGGTGAAATATAAAATTACATAGTAAATTGCTTCTATTAGGGTCAAAGTAAGTCACGCGCCAAACCAGCTTGTGTCGATGCGTGAGGTAATACCTGCAATAGACGCCACATTATATCAATTTATTGCAGATTTGCTCTGCTTGTGTTTGTTTATGACCATTGCTTAACTACACATGTATCTCACATTTTTTTATTAATTATTAGTACACTATTAGAATTTTCTGTGGCCATCGTTCTGGTTTGTAAAACTCGTTTCTGTAGTCAATTTTGAACTGGTTAGTTGTAAGAATTTGAGATTAGCTGTATTTGACTAATCAGCTAAGCGAAGTTTTGTTGGTAGCGTTAATTCCATAAAGCCTATAAGTTGATATTTTTTTTAATTCCTTAATACATGGAGCAATAAAACAATAATTGATGTATTATTATTCAAAAGTACACACTGAAGATGCTTGATAAAAACCTCAAGATCAAAGAAAACATTACAAGCAGATCACATAGCAGGATATCCTTGGACTGTCAGTGGATGCATTTTTGTTCGTACCTTGGACCGATGTTTTTAAATTCACACTTACTCTACAGAGAGAAAAAAGTCTACAAGTAATTTGATATAATAGCTATAAAAAAATGAGTACACTTTTGAGACGTCAATATTAGGTGTAATTCCCCAAGTAATCCTAAATCTATGTTCGCCTTCATTTTTCCTTTTATCCTAAAAAGGAATTTCCATTATTTCAAGTGAATCTTACTATACAATGACACCGAAAATTCGATAGCAATGTGCAAGGATGCAGTAGGTACCGATTTCATTGTCTTGCTTAACAATACTCATTGTCCGAATTCTATTCTTTGCATTTTAATTATGGTAGTGCTAACAATTTAGCATTTTAGCCCTTGCTATCTCTTCCTGTGAAATCATTAGTGTTGTAAAGATAAGGGGTTTCTCAGATTTTTTATTTAGTTCTTTATTGCAATATTTGTGGCTTTACGTATTGTACTTCCCCGCATAACTTATATACAGCCAACCTTGTCAAGTATTACCCTGTATGTGTCTTTATATGTGGCTGTAATAGCAGCTTTACGTTGGCGACTGTACCTACGTTTTGCATATTTCTTTAATTAATTCGAATCCACTCCAAGCGTTCATCGTCCTTCTTTGTTTGATATAACAATTTTGTATGTTATTGTACTAATTCAACGTATAATTATAAATGTTTTATTATTTTATCAATCTATTTTATTCTATCTATAATCTATTTTATCAACCTTGCTCTAGCTTCCTTTCCGGTGTTTGTGGATGACACATTAAATAATTTTACACACTACTGTTAATTAAAAAAAAAAGATTAACATAGGGCACAATCACAATACAACAATTTGATCATACATATAAAATTGGCGTAAAGCACGTCATTCGGACTATTCTTTAACCATATAGAGACAAGTAATAATATTTGTAAGATATTGGAGAAGAAAATGCATTAAGATATACAAAGAAAAGTTATCATGCTTTGCTGAGATCAAAAGTCTGCAGTTTCTGAGGATCCTTTTTCCCGTACCTTTTATCTTTCTTAAATCTTTTGCTTTATTGCTTTTTGAAAAAGTAATTTGTCTTTGATACTTAGTACTTATATTTGCTCTATCATTATATCTATTTTGGCAGTAGTTATGGTTAACGATATGGTTTTCCTAACATCCTCCCATTGTCTAACCTTCAACGTCGTATGACGACATATTATTGTGGCCGTTGCCGTCATAATAGGACGCACCTGCCTCTATGGTCAGCGCACCTTTTGGGTTGACAATGATAGCAGCAATAACTCGTTTATCGGATGGTAACGTGTTTTCAATTACATCGTAATCATTTATGTTATACAAGAGTCACAATCATTTATGTTAGAGTTTTGATGTCGTATATCTTTAAAAACTACACGCATTTTTTCGTTGACAAACTTTCTGCAATGGTGCGAACATACCTACATGTACCTTTTTTTCTAAGGCCTATTTTCATACCGTATACAAATGTAGTAGAAACTCTATGGTAGTTCTTCGTGCTCAATCTTTAATTATATTTGGATTGAGAAATTAAGAAAAACGTGTAACCGCACCTTTCTATTTACACATCGACTAGGCATTGCTCAACTTTTTATTACCGGATTTATCAAATTGTGCTTAGCTCTCGATCTACACGTAGGAGTTAAAACCACAGAAGAAGTGATAGCACTATCGTATAGGTTCACTCAAGAATAAAAGCCACATGAGCTTTCATATTCTATTAACGACGCACCACTAACTGAAACTTTCTTGAAACTGAAACCTTTATCTTCCGGCTCTCATTGTCACACGAAATGAAAACTTATCGCGTGCCACGAGGTTTTATATTCCATTGACGCCGCACTTATGACTTGAATTTAGCTGTCGGTTTGTCGGAATTGTATGGGAATTACCTAAATTTCGCAGTAACGCCTTCGGGTAAAACAAATGGGTTTGAGGTTATTTGATAACCGTTAGGCAATAACATTATATGTGTTTGCATTAGCGGCCCTTCACATAATATATCTGCGGTTGAACTCATTGTTGTGATATCATGTTGGTTTACATTGTGCGCTGTTCAGATAGGCTTGACAAATAGCTGGTCATAAAAACAGTCATTTTATTGTTTAAGTTTTGCTAACAGATTAGTTTTCGCAGTAACGTTATCTAAAATTTTCCCGGAATAACCACATATATTGTGGCTGGTTGGTCTTAGATGACATCTCAATAACGGCACTGTCATAAACCATCGCCATAAATAACCCTATAATAAGTCAATGACAACACGGAACACCAGAAGATCCATAGTATCTGATACATGCATTTAATTGGCATCAATACTGTCACTTTCGGCCCACGAGAGAAAGTCGATAAAGTTTCAATATTTGCATAATTTCACAGACCCCCTACAAAAGTTGCGTGGCCCTTTGTGACAGTCACGACTCGTAATGGATTGGTCGCCAGTAGATAGTCATTTTTATTATCAGCTCGTCTATACTATCACCGCTAGAAGACAGATTGATATGCTAAGTAACATGCCTGTAGGCAGCTTGGGAACCGAGCCAGGAGATAAAAGAGAATTATGATCGAAGTAGTTTTAGCGCATTCTAAACAGTACCTAAAACTCATTTTAACTTATTAGGAAGTAGAGCCTGTTTAGCATTGCTTTATTCTTCTTTTCTTCACGTTAACGATGTTGCTCCTCATTGATTTATTGATCTAAAAATTTAACGCAAAAGCCTACGGGATGAGAAAATACTTGATTACATTTTAAGACGCCATAAAATCCTAGAGTTATGAAAGCAACGTATACAACACCAGCCGGCATATGTTAGGTAATAGCTTTATTACCCAGACTTTGTATATTAAAGGCTTTTAATACAGCCTCTTACCTGCATGAGACGTTGTAACGACTGGAAAGTGTATTAGATGTAATTATTATATGACTAAGTAAAAAACAGCTGATTACTTTGTCTCTTACTCTATCAAGCGTTGATTATTTCCTATCTCCACATCGTTTGCAGTCAAATAGTTGTGTAATGCTTTGAATTACATTCAATTGACTGTCGTTTCTGATTGATATCTGCTTGATAATATCAAGTGTTGTCAAAAAATGAAAATAGATGTATTTGCTTAAAATAAGTTATTACATAATATGCCTAACCCTAGCAAACAACCATGCCAAATCATTTTTAGATACAAGAGTGCTCAAATCTGACTTTTTTACTAGTCTACTGTTGTGTCTTACTACTGGGCAAAGGCAACCTGACCTTGTTGTTTTTTTTTGCTTTGGTTTTCTATTTGAGTTAATTTCATTCAAATTTGTTATTTGTTCTATATTCATACTGTCTTTGACGAAAAGACTAGCCAAGGTGTTAGATTTTTCAATCTAGCACGGAGAAAAGTGACCAATCCAAATGACTTCACAGCCTGTATTGCCATGTTTTAGCAGCACGTACACCATTATTACCATTGTTATAAAGATGCAGTCTACTGCATAGCAAGCAACCAAGCATGGACCTCTATGAAACGGTAACAACAGCCAATTTGCAGTGACTTGGTAGGCTTTACTGTTGACTGTACCACACGAGTATTCAAATAATGCAGGAGTTTCTTGTCGTAAAGACGTAAATAAAGTACGTGATAATATAATTGATGCACATCAATTAAATGTGGCCGATCATGAAATTCCCATGAAACATGCAAGTTGGTAATATTTAGTGTTTAGCTCAACAGAAACTCCATGAATATTACAACTAAGGTCATTTATTGGCCTAGAAACCGTATAAATTAGAATTACACAAGGCCAAATGCAATTTTCATCGGGCGTATGCACTGTTCATTTTAACTGAATATCAGCTTCTTTTATATACTTACTAGCTTTTGCCCGCGGCTTCGCCAACGTGAATTTCCCACGGGAACTGTGCTTTTTCCCGGGATGAAAGGTACCCTATGTCCTCTCCGTACTTCCAGCTTGCGTATGCGAAATGTGTATGCGAAATTTCAGGAAGATTGGTTCAGTAGATAAAGCGTGAAGAGGTAACAAACAAACAAACTCACTTTCGCATTTATAATATTAGTTAGGATTTAATTGGGACCAGCAGTTACGTTAAATCAGTTATGTTTTTACAAATTATGTACTTACTTAGGTACTTACATAAGAATGTTAAACAAGATGAAACTAATAATTAATTCTTAAATCATGAACACATGGTATCACTGTCATGATTTGAAAATTACAATAATGTAATGATTCTGCAGAATTTTATGAAACCATACATATTATTATCACGCATATTTCAGTGGGTAATGAAATGACTGAAATTAAGAACCTTATTTTCGGATTCGTTTTTAAACTATGACACCTTAACCTGTCGAAATTTACAAATGTCTGCTATGTATTGTTAAATGAGTAAATATTATGTCTGCAACTTTTATGGTTTAACTTTCCAGTCTGCAAACTCAGCCTCGTAGATTTCTAATAGTAAAGTGGAAACAGTTATATTAACGCGCTCCTCTGTCTACATACTCGTACAAACAAAACAAAATATAGAAGATCTTTGGATAGATGTTTATTTCTCTTCCATAAAAAACCTGGTTGGCTAAGATATAAACCTGGTTCATTATATGCCCATCATAGACCCCTTTATAAACCTGGTTCATCATATGCCCATCATAGAGCCCTTTATAAACCTGGTTCATCATATGCCTATCATAGAGCCCTTTATAAACCTGGTTCATCATATGCCTGTCATAGAGCCCTTTATAAACTTGGTTCATCCTATGCCCATCATAGAGCCCTTTATAAACCTGGTTCATCATATGCCCATCACAGAGCCCTTTCAATTCTCACGGTACTGAATTCCACGCTTGAAAACGCATTCTTTTCTGATACGTGTCTGTATTTGTTGTCGTAGCTTAGACGTCTAGCGTCTTGGAAATTATTTCTTTGACATAATCATAAAGTTATTTTTACCCAAAAACTATTGTTTGAATTAACTTACTGTTACATACACATACAAAGGGGGAAAAAGTTAAAAAGGAAGATCAGTTTATTAAATAATGGGTGCGAACAAAGTAACAAATTAGTTATTTATACCAACTTTACTTGCGGAAACATTTTGGAATCTCAAGGAAAACTTCCAAAGCCGTTTGCGATTCATCGAGCGCATGCGCCGTTATTTTCTACAGTTATACAAACTGGGCAAAGGGGCTCTTTAGCACCGCCCGCGGAAAGTGCGGCCTTGGCAGCGTTCGAATTTTAAATAATGCCTCCTTTTGTTTTTAATAGGTTTGTGTGTTGCCAGTTGTTTAGTAAAAATGTAAAATAATAGAAATAGACACATGGAAAGTACGGACCGTGACGTCGTGACACAGTTCAAATTCAATTACAGGCACCTAGGTATTTTAAACGTTTGTAATACAAATTATAATTAGTTGAGGTTTACCGAATAATAAGTTGGAAAATAAATTAACGTATCTACGTAAAAAACCTAACCTAAATAAGTGACTGATTCGTTAAATGCTTTCTAAGCTAAGGGCTGTCATTGAGTAAAATAAAGCACGAATATTTTATTCATTTCAATACTTATACATAATTTTGTTTACAGCGCGAGAGTTTAAAATTAACTATTGGAAGTCTTAAGTTACGTCATCGCAACAAGTTACGAGTAGAAAAAGTTAAAGTTATGAATATTATATGAACATATTCTTAGGCAGCTCTGGTAACAGATAAAAAAACTCACACATATTTGCGCAAAATAAATTGAATTCAAACAAGTTAAAAAAAAACTTAGTACTTACAAACAAGTGCGTCAGGCATTTGTGCGCTCATAATAAACAAGAACGTGTTGTCTTTTTTTTTTTACATCTGCCAAGGCATTTAGTATCAACAGACAGCTGGTGATAGCTGGCAGGCTGGTCGAGATGAAACATGACATACCTATGGAAGGCTCGGTAGCGCAATAGCACAGGGAGGGCGCTTCATAGAAACGGGGCGTCATATATACCTACTACTACTACAAATGAAACTGTACATCCGTGAACACGTCAATGTGTGCGTTTTCATAGTCATAGCGTCCTAATCAGCAAACGAACGGGGGAGAAATACGGGGTACGCCATATTGCGGGAGCTTCCTTTCTGTACGTAGTACTTATAGGCTACTAATTCTGTGGCAGTGGTTAGTGCGCTCGACCTGCGATAGTAGCGGTTAAGCAACTTTCGTAATGGTCGGTAACGGGATGGGTGCCCAAAAATGTATTATCTCGCGCTCCTCCATGCTTTGGAAGGCAAGTTAAGCCATTGGTTCTGGCTGTATTTACAGTCGTTAAAACCCACTAATCCACATTCCACATTAGGCCTGGGTCATGTGGGTGAAGCCCATCCATCTACAAGGAAGGCCAGTGAGTGCCCTAACATTGGAGACATATACACAGTAAACCGATCATAAACCTTACGAGATTTATTACGAATTCGCCACTATTACCATGACGTGGTGATTCTCATATCTCCCGACAATATACGAGTTTGTAGATCAATCTGACTCAGCAACGGTCATTTTTACCACCACCACCTGCTTCCAGTGAAGGAAAATATCATGAGGAAACACTTGCTGTTCAGGTATTCTAGTGCGGCTTCTGTCTCTAGATGGCAGTAATCGTAAAAGTCATGTCAAATGCCTTTAGACTTGAATTAAATAAAATCTGACACCAGTATTAGTTCAATGAGAAGAAGAACTACGAATAGACGAGAAATGTAACCGAATGGAATTTGAATGATGTTATAGCCTAACATATGCATGAAGTGGTTGTACTGACACACAGACAGACAATGGCCGGTGATGTATATGTTGAACACCAATCAATTTGCATCGTCCGTTCGTGGTATTAACTTTTACTTTCAAACAATAGTTAATATTTATGAGAGAAACGATCACAACTTGTCACACACAAAAGCTTGAGAGGACAGGTTGTGTCTATTGGGTGATGCCCAACCGCTCCATGATTTTATTCGTTGTGTATAAAATGTCTCATTTCTTTATTATTTCTTTAGATTATTCCGATGACCTCTTAAAATTGTATACTATCACACTTGCAATCTACAAGAACACTTCACGCCATGCATTTGTTTCCAAGATCTCCAATGGTTATAAACGATTCTTGCCATTACTATACCTACTTATTTTATTGGAACCTAGAATAAAATACCTATCGATTTATCATGTCCCAGCTATCCTACTTCTTGCACGATCAAAGATCTACTTGAGCAAACAAATAAACTATACTATATATTATTATACTAGTTAAATATATTTTAGCCCTGTTCTGTTTCTATGTATTAGTGGACATTAACACTTATTTGTATCACGTCTTGCCCACTTTCTAAGAGGTTAACATGCGCGTGGTATAACTCGAAATATAACGATCGGTAGTCGACTCCCACGCACTATTGTGCAATGTTTAGATCCATTGACATTGTTTTCCAACACTTGACTCGATTTTGAGACAGTCACGATTTCATTAAAGAAAATATATTGTTTCTGACCGTCAGTGGAAAGCAAAGGCAAAACCTTTCATGGGTACATCGGAAGACAGGCCCTGGCAGTGCCTTCTACTGGCTAACACATCATGGTGTCATGAATTGAACTCATGAAAGTCTATTGTTAAATTAGACACATTTAACTTCATATGAAACTTGAGATATAGACTACACTCAAAGCAAATCATTTCACTAGATAAGTTCTATGCTAATCGCGCCTTGTCATCGAAATCGTGGTCGCCAATCCCTTACACGGTATCTTCGTGATCATCATTCGTGTTGACAACAGCCACGTTTCTGCCCTGCTGCAGTGAAAGCTGATCTTTGTGACCCTTGTTAGAATAGGCCGAACCCCGCGGAGTCTAGTATTGATCTGTAACAGCATGGCTTGTTACGTGGTGAGGAATGCAAATTTCTTTTAGTTACACGCTTGACTGTTTAGGAAGCATCATATCTTTGATTGCTATTTATTTAAAGAATATTGTACAGACAACTGTGTATCTCTAATTAATTAATTTAAGTATTTATCTTTCGTGGAATTGGTACTACTTCAGTTCACTTTAAATGTCTAATTATTGCTTTCAACTTCGATAATTTGTATTCCCTCGGGAAACTTCATTGCATCATAACATTTGAAGTTAAATCCTGACAATCATTGAAACGATGATTGTCAGAAATTATGTTTAAATTACAGAACGGCGTCATTCTACAAGCAAATACGACGGAAAGTTACTTTTGCGTCAACCCAAATTATTTCAAAAGCTTTGGCCATTTCAAAGTGGCCAAAGAAAGTTTTATGGAAAACGAAAGGCCAAAACAAAAGACAGTTTTCCTTTCAAACCTTCCTATTGAGGACAACTCGTCAAAAACATAAACAGCTAATAAATCCTGACATTTGTGCTCACAGCCGTAAATACATGAAACAATGAGCTTTTGTCGCCTGCTTACTGCTTAGATCTTTGTGTTTTAATGAATGGTGCAGCTATTGTCATTCAAATGTGCCGTGAAATGTCCGCTGTGTCCAGACAACTTGATGATAGGCATGCATCGCCTCTACTTCAGGAATCGAATAAATCTTTATATAATATCGAAAAGGAAATTATAATTGAAAGTAATGTATATGTGTAGTGGTTTTATAAACTATACTTAATTACTCTGCGTTTTAGTTATTAAAGTAGTAGTAGTAGTTCCACTTAACATCATTTTAATAAGCACATGTTGCGTTTCAAAGTGACAGTAATATGTTTCATTATAACAACACTGATTTCTAACGAGAATACATTTACTAATGGCTCGTAAATCCCCGAACACCTGTCTACAGATAACCACCAAGTACAGATACAATCACGTGAGAAATTGAAAGTCACAATAAGTTCCATTCAAGTAGCAACACAGGAGAATAGTGTGACGACGTATGGTGTGTGGAACTTGGCAGAAACCACACATTTGCTCTTACTTTCGCTTTTATGGACATCATTGTTCATTTGTTTTGACTTTAATAATATCGATACAGCAACGACACGTAATCATTTCCTACAGTCACTTTAGTGTGTAATTTAATTGTTGCAGATGGCGTAGACAAGCGGATGAAGATATCCATCACAAATGTTATTGAGCAATCTAATGGAAGAGGAAGCAATATCAAAGAACAAATTGATCACCTCTATAAAGGGCTTCAACGCAGACGGGACAGAGCATGGAACTATTAAGGCGCTCCTAAAAAATTTTATACTTCCTGAAAGCAATAGCATGGCTATCAAGGAAAGTAAAAGTAACGACAAATGTGTTTACTCAGTCCCAATTAAAACTTTGTCACCTGTTAATAATAGAATGAAGTCTATAAATGAAGCAAAGATGGCGTTTTTAAACTCCACAGTAAATACTACGCCTCCCCGACCTCCACCTATTGTCAAGAAGATAGAACCAACTATTCACTATGCTCAGTTAGCAATCACTACCTCTAGCGAAGACACAAGAAGTACGGGCGGAGGTAAACATATCAAAATGAATAAACAAGATTTTAAAGAAAAGAAGTTAAACTCTTTACCGGTAGACATATCACCCAATGTTAAGAAAAAAGTGGAACAGCAACAAAGAAAAGTAAGCTTCAAAATTAAAAACGCATCAACATCTTACCGAAGGCCACCATTAGCAATGAAAACAATGACAATAAAAAGTAACGTCGCCGAATTAACCAAGAAATTTAACAATTTAGTGACTGATTCCCATAACACATCTTTCAAACAATCCAAGCTCGTCAAAACTATAGAAGATTTGCAAACAAACTCTCGCTTTCCAGCCAGTAACAGTTCCACACCGTCTTCAACTCTTAGCTCCAGCCCGAATATAAAAATACTTGTGCGACAGAAAAGGGGTTCAAGAAGAAGAAATTATAGAAAACGATGTTCCAGTATGGATTCTATAGACAAATTGCTATTGTCTGATAACTCTTCAACTAAAATTCGTGTTATACGATCAAAATCAGATGGAACAAAAATACCAAAGTCTCCTAAAAGACAATTAAAATATCATGATGCTAGCACAGAACAAAGTGGATCAGATTGTGTGGATGGCAGCCCTGTTAAACCGAAAGATGCTGAACCAAAGAAAGATAGAAATTTGCCGCAAAGTAACGTAGTGAAAAATGTGATAAAAAAGTTTGAATGTGAAATTACGGCTCAATCAAACGTCAGCACATTAAAAAGACAAAACGATATTGCTAAAAGTACAATACCCATAAAAGAAAAACCTAAAGTACCTGAAAAGAAATCATCATTAGTTTTAACAAAAAATTTGGTAGTTAAAGATGGTGTTCCGAAAATTAAAACTATAAAACCGATAATAAATAATATCGTTCCAAAACAAAGTGAAATCCATAAACCAAGCTCGCCAAATGTTTTAAAAAAGAAAGAACCTATATATTCTTCCTACGATAAAAAGAAATTTAAAACAAACTATGTACACTTAGAAAAATTACCCCTAAAAGTGGTTGAGATTATTCAAGAGGATGTAAATGAAAGCACTTCAACTTTAAATTCAGATGAATCTCAAAAAACTACTCCAAACAAACAAGATGAGGAGAAAACTTACCAAGATTTAAGTTCGTGCATAACTCCTAATGAGTCGTTTTTGTGGAGAAGAAAAAGTAGCACTTATTCAGATATTGAAAAATCTCCTTCAGACAGCCCATACAGTATCTTATGCATATCTAACAATGAAATTATAGTTAATAGCGAACAGGATATTCCGGAAAAGTTACAACAACAAGAATCTCAAAAACTGAAATTTGATGAATCTCAAAATGGTGACGACGGCGCGAGGAGTCCTAAATGGGATCCTTGTTCCGATTTTGAATCAAATCTAGTCGAAGCTATTAATAAAGATGTTCTTGTTGGCTTTACAACAAAACCGCAGAAGAAATCTGTTGTTGAAAATGATTATGAACTTTTAGAACCAAAAGATACTGAAAACATCACTATAATTCCAATCAAAGCAGTTGATACAAGTATTTTGTCTAAAATAAACTGTCCTTTGCCAGAAATTCCTAAAAACAGTCCTTCAATATCACCAGATCAAGTAGCAAAAGAAGATAATATTTACCAGTGTCTTTTAGAACTTAGATCACATCCGGAAGGTGACGAAAGCAGTTTTCACAACTATGAACTTTGTGACAATCGATTAGAAGAAAGAACACGTGGAGATGGAGACAGTGATGATGGATATGAGTATTGCAAATCACTTGTCAAGCCATATTGCTTGACCTCTAGCTCTGGTATTCAAATAGCCGAGAATTACCGGCCTGAGGCATCTGATGGTAATAGTAAAAACTATGTCATATCTAAGTCTGTCAGCGGGACTTCCACTGTAAGTTACGAGAAGATTGGTTCTGAAAGAATTTATGAAAAGATTCCGCCTCAGCCTCCGAAGTCGAAGGATAGTAGCCCTAATAGTTATGGCAGTAGACACTCATTTGCGTCAGATTACACGGGGTACAACGACTCCGAGAATATTTACGACACGATAAAACACGGGGATGGTGCTTCGTTATCGCATTGCTACGAGAGTATACCAAATAGTCCTAGTATGGTGAAGCTGCGGAATAACGTGAAGAAGCAGCTATCTTCTGCGATACAGAAGCGTTTGTCTTTTGACACGGTGTCGAATATAAGCCACTGCACGATATCCAGCGAGCAGAAGACGAACAGCATCTATGGCCAGAGGTCTGTGCTGAGCTACAACGGGCAAGAGATCGCGTTCCAAGTTCCCAGCAGTGAGACTAGCGTCAGCGACAGGAGTGATGACTGGGTCGACATATCTGATGAGGAGAAAACTGAGGAGCAGAAGATTATTATGTAAGTATTTATCAAAAAACACGCAATAACAAAAACATACACCGTTTACATAGTCAATGAGGACAATCTAATGTAGTTTACTATATCTCATAGGACTAAAACGGAAACCAAAGAAAGTCATTAGTCAAAACTATAGCTTGTTTATCATGCAATCGAAATGTGATTGACCCAATTTGTCGCTTATGCAGATATTGCAATATGCCCCTATCATAGATTTTCGAAGAGCAATGCAAACAGCACTATCTGTTTTCGATAAAAAAAATGTATTAGCGCCGGTCACAGTGGGATTAATATTGTGGTAAACAATACACGACTGCGCAGAGTCTATGTCTTAAAAAATATATTATAATATGTTTAATAATTGTAAAGAAAAGTTTAGTATTTTTTTATAAAATGAATTGTCTTGCATTGGATTACAGTGTTCAAGAAGTAAGCCGCGGAAGAAAAAGTCCAATCAGCTGGTCGCAAAAGGTGCGGCATCAGTGGCAGAAAACGCCTGAACAAAGCAGCAAGCAAAAAGGTTAGTGTTCATTAAAATATTTCAGAGATAAGTCATAAAATACCAAATTCTAAGGTGGATTACTTTAATTATTTATTCGTAGCGCCATCTATAACTTTGCGTACGAACTAGCAAGCAAAAGGCTACGATCGTGATTCAATTGTTGTTTAACGTCGATCACGCCAGATGGCAACGCTATGTCGATTGAAGCTTTCTATTACCGAGACTATTTCAATTACATTTTCAATTTATTGTATCTTTTTCTGTTCTTTTCACAATTTTTTTCTTGAAACATTTTTTAACTGCCAACTTTGATTCAAAAACACAATGCTAACTAAATATATAGACTTCGAAATGCCTTTAATTAGAATTAAAATATCACTTTTTGTGTTGCAATCAAAAATGTCAGAATAAAGGAAATTACAATGGACCTAGATAAACCACTCATTATTCTGTAATTAGTTTCAATTTTAATTAATTTTGATCCCAACCTTGACGTTGGTGCTCTGAGACAATCGCATGTCCTGATTTCCATCAAACCGTACCCAGGCACGGCACGATTGCACGTCGATGTACAACATGTGTCATAATTTATGTTTATTGTGTACTTCGCAACGCATTTACATTACATGCCGACTGTATAAAATAGTGAGCCTACAAATGGATAACTTGTGTTTAATTAATGCATTGTCATATTAGCGCTTCTATGCGCCGCCAAATTTGAGATTCCTAGCTAATGAATAAGATTTATTGTTCTATTTCAGATTTTAGAAATAACATATACAATCTACTTTTTTGTTTTATATTTTTACCGGACATTGTGATTTAGCTTCTTGGGGATTTTGGAAAATCCTTTTTAGCGAACGGTAAATCCTCATGCCTTCTTACTCTCTCTCTCTCTCTCTTTCTCAGCCGAAAGACGTCCACTGCTGGACAAAGGCCTCCCCCAAGGATTTCCACAACGACCGGTCCGGCTTCTTACTAAATCCTTGTTATCTGTAGTTACTGTTCTATGTAGTTATCGTTTGGTAACAGTGGGCAAAGTGACGACAATGTTGCAACAAGTTCACGGGCCGGTGTGTGGGCGGCTGCCGGATTCCTGCGCCCGCGCCGATATCTGAATCCGTTTTCGTTACTAAGTGTTAGTAAATTCTCTTCCTCGCTGTAGTTTCAAAATCAAAATATCTTTATTGTCAAACATAGGTAAAGAGGTCTTACATCTATATATTGTTTCACTATGTCTGGCCCATAAAAGGACGTACAATAATTAAATTTCATTACCTTAATAATTTAAAATTTTAATCAAGAATAATGTATAATATGATTCATTAAATGACTATTATTATGAAAATTTAATTAATAATAAAAATGTCAAATTAGATTAAAAGTCAAAATTAGAAATATTATAAATTCTTACGATCTTATCTTATCTTCTTCTTTTCTTTTCTTTTCTTTACGATTTTATCTTCTTATTTCTTACGATTCTTTATTTCTGATAACCAGAAATATAATATCCAAATAGAAGAAGACCCTAAAAAGTTGATGGATTATGACTAAGAGAGTATAGTGCAAGCGACAGATCGAAGTAGATGAAATTAATATACTGTTGTGACCTCACAATAAAGAGGGAAAAGGACAAGGAGAGAAGAAATAAAATACCAATTATTAAATTCAACAATTTGCTTATAACTAAGCTTACAACACGTTTCGTCTTTTGCCTTGTTTGTTGCAATATTTGATTACAGACAACCACTTGAATAGATGAGCATGTATAAAGAGAGTGATGAGTGTAGAGAGAGATCTGTAAGGACCCTAGCAAGTGGAAATCGCTAGTCTCTGCCTACCCCACGGGAAAAGGCGTGATAATATTTATGTACTTGGACAGATGACCCCAAAGAAAACTTCGTAAAGTTTGCTAGCAGTGCAAATAAAAATATTGATTAATAGTATACTGGTTACTGGTTCTGTGACCCCAGTTCGATAGCAGGTGCAGATAACGTTGACCTACATAGATAGCACGATAGCTGTACCCGATCGGATGGCATACCTCGCGTGTCCGTCGATGTAACGCTTCAATAAGTTATATCCTGAACCTAACTATCCTAATCCTAACTAATATTATAAATGCGAAAGTGAGTTTGTTTGTTCGTTTGTTTGTTTGCTTGTTTATTTATTTGTTTGTTACCTCTTCACGCTCCATCTACTGAACCAATCTTCCTGAAATTTTGCATATACATAGTTAGAAGTACGGAGAAGGACATACCTTTCATCCCGGGATAAAGCACTGTTCCCGTGGGAAATTCACGCGGGCGAAGTCGCGGGCAAAAGCTAGTCTGTTATAAGGGCCAACCATAGCGGATAGATGTGTTTCAACAACCATAAGTATTCTGTTAGTCAATTTGAAATCAAATTCTAATTTTGTGTTTTTTTATCTAGCTTTTTGTGCCCCACTGCTGGGCTTTTGCCCAGCTTTTGCCTCCCCTAATTCCCTCCACTCATCTCTGTCCTTAGTCTTATCGAATCCCTTCAAATCATCAGACCATCTCGTTCTTGGTCTCCCTCTCTTCCTGTAACCAATTTTAATCCAGTGAGTTAGATTTTGAGTCCATCTTTCTGTGTATACGGCAGTCTTGGCTCGCCCAATCCCACTTTCGTATTTGGTGGTTAAAATATATTGCTTCTTTCCGCTCTTGTGGATACTCTAAAAGCTTAAAAAAATATACATACCTACTTAAAAATATGAATCAATTAATATAAATTCAATGTTAATTCACGCAGCTCAACTTATATGTTAACAAGCCCGGAATTTTGTTTCTTTTGCTTTAGAATCTAGCTATCAAATATAATAAATGCGAAAGTTAATTTGTATATTACATGCGATAAACATACAAAGCATTTCATTTCACAGTCGTAGATACACATTATGGTATACTTTACTTCATAAAATAACACAAAAGTCTACACAGAGACAGTCTATAACCATTATGGTGTGTTAGTTGTTCAAAAATAGTTACCATCTCTACAATAATGATTGTCTGTGTGTCCTGATGAAAGTAAAAGGCGGTTTCAATGAGCATTCACCAATTCACTTTCTTAATGTTAATGTCTAGCGTACATCGCCTTTTTTGCGTTGGCTGGATTTTGTAGTTTTCTTTTTTGCTAAATACCACATATTATTATTGTTCGCAAAATGACTGCTAATATTCATTTTTAACTTTGCTATAGACGCATATAGTAGGTACCTCTTCATGGTAATTCTTCGATATACATATAGAATTAAGTAAAAAATTCTTAGAAGCGTGTATGTAAAAGACATCAACGCGCTGCGTATAGCTGAAAATATTATGTAGTGATACAAATATTATGATATACACTTATGACTACATATAATGTTTTATGTAGTGTTAAAAGATTTTTTTTTAGATTTTTTGTTTGGTATAAAAATAGTTTTCGGGTGGTTCTTCGATAAATATTATTTTTATCAATATTTTGTTTTTTTTTTGAAACCTCAATGAAAGGGATTTTGGCTTAACTAAATGCAATCTAGACGTTCTAAATCTAATATTGATAAAATTTTTTTCACAAAAAAATGAACCGACTTCCATTGTAAAACTTAAAATCATGAAATAACGATTAATCAATAAGAAAAATGTATTGGCATGCTACCTACTGAATGAGGTGAAGTCGGTGCCAAGTGCAAGGAGTAAGGATATTAGGCATTTTAATTACACATGATTCTAATGTTAATTTAGATGATTTAATTTTTAATTTGGCACCGACTTCACCTCATTCAGTAGGTAGCATGCCAATACATTTTTCTTATTGATTAATCGTTATTTCATGATTTTAAGTTTTACAATGGAAGTCGGTTCATTTTTTTGTGAAAAAAATTTTATTTTATAATTTTTAGTGCACTTGGCGCAATTTTGTTGTCATGAAAACTTAAACTTATTTTTTCACTGGCCATAATTTAAGAAATCGAAATGTTTTATGTCAGTTTTATTGAAATGTCAGAACTTGTCAGAATTCCACGGAATTTTTGGCACATAAATAGACCAAGAGCCCGCGACGACCAACCTGCCTTATTTCAAAAATGCTGAATGTTTCTCAGTGTCAAATTTCACTTATATCCGCGTGTAAAAAATATTAGTGACTACTCAAGAAGTTTGAATCTTAGTTGCTTATGCAGGTAATATGGATAGCAAAAGTGAATTTTATACGTCGAAAGCACCTTTGGGGACCTCTCAAAGTATAAATAAATTCAGCTATTATAATAAAACAAACATGACTATAATTTAGTAAAGTTACAATGTCTGGCAGGGGTTTGTATCTGCACTAATGGCTTGGCAATGGATGACATGATTTCTCATATTATTCGGAATAAAATCTTAAAAAACTCTTACTTTATGGAAATTAAGCTACCACTTTAAATATGATTGCTACAAATTATCTACCTAAGCAATCATGATCCAACTTTTATAGTCGCTAATTACTATTTCTGTGTTGGAGTTGGGGACATGCATAGAGAATCTTGAGTTTTCATAAAATAAAGAATGGCATGCTGTCGCAGGCTTTTGTTCTATAATCCAATGTTTGAATTTTTATATTTTGTTAGGTATCTTTAAAATTACCGAACAGATTCTGACGTGGTTAAAATGGGACCAACTTGGGAATAAACTATTTCGAATAAAACAATAATTTCGGAAATCAGTCCACTATAGGCGGAGAAATCGGCGAACATACATAAAAAAAAAACATACATACATCGAAACATATAACCTCCTCCTTTTTTGGGAAGTCGGTTGAAAAGAGAGGCACACTTTTATTTTTCATATTTAATGCATAATTTTATATTTTTTAATTATTTGTGTTGAGGCAAATGATAACATTATACTGAGAATGATATCATCAAAGAACATAATAACGCCATGTTGCAGTTAATGATGTAAAAGGTTTCAATTTGGGATTGGAATTTGGAATTTCACAATAAACACTTACATAATCAATCAACAATGTTTATTTAACAAATTTTGACATAAAAGTAAACAATTAACAAAACTAAACGATCGAGATCCTCATGTTCCAATTCTTTGGTAGTATAATCACTTAAGTACTATCAACTACTTATTATTAGTTATTTACTATAAAAACAAAATATAATGACAGTCATGTGAGTCATGTAATGAATAATTAATTTATGAAATTTATTCGCAGTCAAAATAAACTTTCTTTTTTCGACCTTGAACAAATTTTGCGAAGAATTTAGTATATGTTTTTACAGCATCATTAAGTTTATTGATGCTGTTAAAACATCTCCTATTACCTTATTAATCAGCATCATCAATATGTATGGCAAGTTGCCTACAATGATGTAGCATATAATGACGAGTTGAGAAAAAAACCTGCATGGACACGTTTGTAAGCCATTAAACTTTAGCAATGATTTACTAAAAAAAATCAATTGATATTGGTTACTACATTATAAACAAATGACAATTATACGTGTGTAATTCAAGGAATTTAGATTGCTTACACGAATGACATGTTTGCTGACAAAATATAAATAACTATGAAAAATTACTTACATTTCTCAGACGCACACGTATTGCTTCGCCAAGATGTCGCCGTCGTCTGAGGTCCCCCCTCGCGCATCCGGGCCGGTGAATTACAGTTGCGTTCGCAATAAAGTTTTTAAGGA